>CAUYRT010032123.1:0-31879 GCA_963574885.1 Lepilemur ruficaudatus | reverse complement strand
CCCAAGAGTCCCGCTGTTGGGTGGAGCTTGGGCTGTAAGCAGCACTTGAGAAAGGAGAGGAACGAAAACAGGTTTTGTTTTTTTTTTGTTTTTTTTTTTTTTGATACAGAGTCTCACTCTGTTGCCCGGGCTAGAGTGAGTGCTTTGGCGTCAGCCTAGCTCACAGCAACCTCAAACTCCTGGGCTCAAGCAATCCTTCTGCCTCAGCCTCCCAAGTGGCTGGGACTACAGGCATGCGCCACCATGCCCGGCTAATTTTTTCTATATATTTTTAGTTGTCCAATTAATTTCTGTCTATTTTTAGTAGAGACAGGGTCTCGCTCTTGCTCAGGCTGGTTTCAAACTCCTGACCTTGAGCAATCCTCCTGCCTCGGCCTCCCAGAGTGCTAGGATTACAGGCGTGAGCCACCGCGCCCGGCCGTGGCTTGTTAGATTTGAACTTAAATTACTTAAAATCAAATTAAAATTTCACATCCTCGGTCACACTGATCACATTTCAGGTGCATGTGTGGTTAGCGGCTACCATATTGGATGACAGGGAACATTGTCATTGCTACAGTGCCAAATCATTTTCCAAAATGACTGTACCATTTTATGCACTCATCAGCAATATACAGGCGTTCCAGTTGCTTCATGTCTGTGACATCATTCAGTGTTGCCAGTCTTTTGTGTGCAGTGGTGCCTCATTGTGATTTATTTTGTACATGCCTGACAGTAATTGGTACTGAGCACCATGTTACGTGTTGGTCGACTATTTGTATATCTTCTTTTGTGACATGTTATTTAAATCTTTTGCTCTTCTCTCCACCTTTTTTTAATAAGGGGATTGGTACTGGTACCATGTTATATTTTTTCCAGGTGGACAGTATGAGAGGCAGCATAGTACAATGGTTAAGAGTACATACTACCCAGATTCAATTTTAGTTCTCCCATTTACTTATTGTATAAAATTGAGCAAAATATTTACTTCCATGGTCTCCTAACCACTATGCAAACCTGCCTTTCTAGGAGGCACAGAGGGAAAACAAAGTAGAGATGAAGAGAAAAGGGAGAAAAGGTTAGAAAGAGAAAGTAGTGAAAGGACAATGAAGGCTCTGAAGACAAACTTCATCTCTTTCCTGTGTTGCCAGAGCTGGTTTAAACTATTCCTACCAGACAGAAAGAATAAGAGACTTTGTTGTTTTGGCCACCCCTTCTAGTCAGGGCCTGATACTATACATCATCCTTAGAGGTGTGGCTATGGGTTCCAGTCATAAGCAGGTTTAGATTTATACCAAAAGCTTTAATGTGGGGGGGGAAAACCCACATTCAAAAGTCCATCAACCTCCCACCTTCTCCAATTTAGCTCATTGTCACATTAAACCATCTCTCCCCAAAGCAAGCCTTCCCAGCCCTCCAGACGGTCCTGTCTCTGTGCCTTTACTCAGTTGATTTAATCTTCTAGTTTGGAATTTTCTTTTCCCTTTGCTCTGTTTCCCAAGGAAGACCATCAGACTGAGATGCTGTCTTTTAAAAATATGGTGTGGTTCCAGAAAACAATCTATAACTTAAGAATGGTTAAGCCCTATACACTGGCTGACACAGAACAGGTCCCCCACAAATGTTTGTTGAATGCATGATTCTGAAGGAATGACAGTAATTTAGGAACTTCCTTTGTGTTTCTTAAGAAAACCATACACATAACCAATTGTGATTTGCTGCATAGTTAAGTGCATAATAAATATTTGATTAACGAGTAAGATAATGAATCCTTTAGAATGAAGTGAACAAGAGGCAAAGTTAGGGGACAAATTTTGTCAACAAAGCAAGTGGCTACTTACTTCTGCCCAAAGCATCAACTTAACAGGCAAAGAGACGCTGTCACAAATATGTTAGTGTTTATATATGATACACCAGCATTTACCAAAGTAAGGTCCATGTCCCATGGAGGAAATACCAAAATAAAAATAGAATTATCCATGATATCTGGATACATTTTTCTAATAGTTATGTGTTTAAATTGCATTAGAAAAAATAGGTAATCCTATAACAAATCTATGATTTGATGGATATTATTTCTTAGGACTGGACTTACATTTTGAAATTGAGTTGATTTATAGAAAAGCAAGAGGTGAGTAATAAAACAGAGATACACTGTAACTAATAATAGTAGTCTTTAATGACCAAATGTCAATGTTAATAACTGAAGTTGAGGAAACACTGGTATTCACCAGTGGAGAGGAGAAAATTTAGCATCAGTGTGGGTGATGTGTTTAGTCTAGATTCCACCATTTAAAAATTTTCTGGCTTTGGGAAAGTTGAATATATTTTCTGAGCTCCAGGCAAAAAGTGGTGGTAATTTTTACTTGGAAGGTTTCTGTGATAATTGCCGTAAAGCAACATAAATCTCTAAGTAGAATGCCTTACGTGGCACGGAGGCTCACTGAGCAGCTGCTGGAGGTGACAGTGAGTGGGGATGGGTGATGGAGGAGAGAGAGGAACGGTGAGAAGGAAGAGGAAGGGAGAAATAGGAGTTGGGGAGAGGAAAGAAGAACTATAACCCTCCATAATGTCCATGTATCCAGGTACCTAGAACTTCCATACTTCTCTTTAGGTATCGGGCATAAACCAACTTAAAAATAATTCTACTTTCCAGTGACCTTGGGATTGTAACACTGTCAGTGATGCAACTCTTGACCAAGTGGAACAAGGTTTCTCTCATTTCTGACAACCTGGGCTTTCACATTTTCCCATTTCTCTTTTTCACAGTTTTGAATGACAGACTTGACACAATAATCTTATTCATCTTACTCAAGACGTACCTTGAATTTTTATATATAGTGTCAAAAACAGCTGGCTGGCTAATAAGAGTTTTTCGATGCTATGAAAGGCAGATAATGCATTTTGGGGTGGTGATGATTTCAAATGTATTAAATTCACAAGAAAAAAAAAAAAAGAAGAGAACAGAAACAGCAATTAGCAGTAGGTAAAAGCTATTTTTCTCGGATTTAGTACTACGGATAAAGTCTTCATCTAAGGAGGAAGAATTTTCTATCGAGGATGCAGCCGAGTGGTATGTAAACCAGGCATGGTCTATAGCCTGGATAATTCATTCACAGTGAAATTACCACTTAATCATCGAGCCAAACAACTGACATTTTAGAGATAACCCAGACTCTAACCCGTGGCCTTTGCAAACCAAATGTTTATACTTCTGTTAGGTACACAGACATGTTGTAGGATCTTAATGTAAGTTTGAAATCACAAGCAAACATACCTTCACAAAACCAAGGCTGCATAACTTGGCTTTTGCTCCAAATTGCCACTTGCACTGTGTATCAGCATCATAAATCTGTCCCGGCAGTTTGTCTGGATATTTATACTGTCCTGTTTGCTTGGGCTCGTCTACTAGACACCCGGCTTGAGGTGTGCTGTAGTGATAACACATCCTTATTAATTACTGTGTAGACCTGTGATCTTTCCCCTTAAGATAATACACCCTGAATGCATTCATGCAAATAAAAACAAAGCCTCGTTAGAGAAAGAAATACATGTTTAAAGCTGAAATCTATGTTGACTGCAAAGAATGCATCCTGTCTAAGAGGATGGAATGTGCACAGCCACGAAGGGTTTCACATGGTGCTGGAAGTTCCAGCCATCCAAGTGATTTGGGTTGGGATTTGATACAAAGTGGGTGAAGTCTATATATTTGAAAACTCCCCTCAACGGCCTCGTTCAGCAATATGCGAGACATCAGACTGGGTGCCTACTCCGTGGCCGACATGAGACTACGCACTAAAGGTACAAAATAAACCAGATAGACACAGTTCCTCCCTTTGCAGAGTTTTAAATCATGCACTTTTTAAAACAGATAATGGGGCAGAAGTCAAAGATGTTCTTTATATCAAATAAGCTTCACAAACAAAAATAAATAAATAAGGTTATTAAAACGACCAAGAGGAAGAATACACTGGGACGGGAGGCAGAAGGATGTCCCTGAAGTATGTTCGACTGTGACCTGTTGAGGACGAAAATCCATCTTGAAGTCATGGAGATTCTTAGAAAACACCTTATCTCCATTTATTTACACTATGGTATCATTGAGAGGTTAGTTAGCATGGAGGTTAAGTGCAATTTTGTAGACAGACAGATGGCGGTCCTAGTCAACCATGTGACCAAGACCAGGTTAGATAATTCATACTCATTAGTGACAATGACTCCCAAAAGGATTGGTGTACAGATCAAACGAGAAAATGTAATGTGCTGAATACAGCGTAGTAAGCATTCAAAGTTAGCTGCCACTATTATCATTAACATCATCCCAAAGTATTTAACTATAAAACGTTAATGATGGAAATTCAATCTATATCAAATTGATCTTGATTCATGGTACTTATTAATTCCATTCTTACATCAGTTGAAAAAGGTCGTTTCAGGCCCCAAATCATGAATTTAAAACCAATAAGAAAATCTTGGTGGCAGGACTTATTATTAGCAAAAGCTTTGTTGATTTTTTACTATCCTTTGAGCATCAATTGGTCAGATATCCTTATATTTAATCTGCCTTTCCTACATATCTTGCTAATTATGTAAGTATTTGCAAATAATATACAGTGCTACAGATAAAAAAAGTATCAGGAGTATCAATTATCAGAGACACTTCACTAACATCTCGTCAAAGGGAAATGGGATTAGCATCTAAGTGGTCCGGTTGGTCAATGTATTAATAGGTTAAAAAGATATATCTACATACATATAATTCAACTCTGGGTTTATTGTTTAGTATGAACCAAATAGTGCTACTTTCCTAACTCCCACTTTCACTAATGCAATGTAGGGGTTCTGAGTTATTAAAAGGATTTTACATAGCTGTCAGCCCCTTTGGAATGTCTTTTGGACACAGAGCTAACTTGTGTCCATTTCCAACAAAATAGCCAATCAAGAAAATGCTCCATTCATTAAAACACATCCAGCCCATTTTGAGCATCTTAAAATATCTTATGACCAACTGACTGATCAGATTAGAATATTTAGTAACAGTAAAAAGGCTGTGTATCCAGAAGCCTCTGGAAGTCACACAAGAGAGATGGTTATGAGTACAGATCTTACAGTCAAAACAGACCTCGGTATGAGTTGGACCTAAGTATAAGTCTCCTGTCTGCAACTATAGTACCTTAAGCAACACAATTAACCTCTCTGAGAATCAATTTCTCAGCTCTAAAATGAGGATAATAGGATTATACTGAATGAGGCCACATGTGGAGAGTATTTAGCCTTCAATCTATTCTTTCAACCACAATGATAGTATCATCGGAATTTGTCAGTTGTCCTGTCTGCCAAGAGATCAAAGGATACATCCACTGAGTATTTGTTTTTATGCTTATTGAGCACAATTCCACCACCACTGCAAATCTAGGAACACCCCTGTCTCGAACCTGTTGTACCTGAGGAATTTCTTGAGATACTGTCGGCTGCAGGAAGACCAGGAGAACACGCCATTGTTTCCGGTTAGCGTGGGAGACATGATGTTGCCTTCTGCCTTCCTGCAGGGATTGCCTTCTCCATCGTGGATCATGCCAAAGCTGAAACGATGAAGGCAAAGAAAACCCATCTGTGAACTTATTTTCCAAATGACAACCGGAAGAACAGAAAGGATGCATTGAGAATCAACAAAGCCACATGAGAGACAGTTCTTGAAACTGAGAAAGAAGTAAATCCGTTACTATAAATTGTGAAATTCATGCAGAAAATTTAAAGAATTCTAAGGGTGCTGTTATTTCTTGGCTACAAAATCCAAGGAATGGTGTAGACCTGCTACATGTTTTAAGGGCTAGAAAATCTTGGTCATGATTTCTAAATTAAACTATGATGACGGGACAGTCAAATTCCTTTATTTCAAAAAGCAAAATTATTTTCTTGCCGCCAGTTAAGGAAGTAGAGTAAGGAAGTTCAGAGTGTGTAGGAGGGAGACACAGAGAAAAGCTAATTATAAGTTGTTTGCAGACTGTTCATACATAAGGCTAGGGCGATATAAAACCTTTCCAATCTGAATAGACATTTCTCAAAAGAAGACATACAGATGGCCAACAGGTATATGAAAAAAGGCTCAACATTGTTAGTCATCAAAGAAATGCAAATCAAAACTACAATGAGATATCATCTTATTTGTTCACAGGCTGTAACCTGCGTGGCTATTAAATGCTGTTGTTTAACAGGAGTGATGTCCACAATAACTGGCCTTTATTGAGCCCTTCACGGTCAGACACTACTCTAAGCTTCACAAGACTATTCTATTGATTCTACCTAGAGCAGTAAGGAATGCCGATGAATTGCCCAACCAGTTTTCATATAAAGTGGGGAATCGAGGAGCCACTTACTTGTGCCCTGACTCATGAGCGATGGTGAAGGCAAGGCCAAGCCCCGTGTCCTCGTTGATGGTACAGCTTCGGTACTTACTGCACATCCCGCTGATGGGGGCAAAGCCTATTGAAGATCAGTTTCACATGTGAATCCAAAGGGGCACACACACAGATACATGAGCGTTCCTTATGTCCTCAGAATGTTCTACACAGTTTTAGTTTCATAGATTAATGCATTTCATTTTTTTTTGCAAGCAAACACTAAAGATAAATGCTTCCCTGTCCTATATAATAAGATATAAATGCAGCATTTCATATTTTTGTGCTTTTGGTTAGATATTGTCATCCTCCTAACAATCCTGTGAGGTCAATATGAGTACTGCAATTCCCATTTTACATTTAGGATAGTCACAGAAAACTTCTATACCTTGTTTAAGTTTATTATTTGGGTCAGAGCAACGGATAAAATGCTAACTAAACCAATGCAAAATGTTCACTTAACAGTGTCAAAGCACAAGATGTATTTTTCCGAAGGAAAACACACATCCTGTTCTTTTTCTAGAGGAGTGAACGTGGAAATGCCTAAACAATGTATGCAAATTAAATGTATTTTTCTACTGTTCACTATAAGGTTATAAAATGTTCCTGTTTTCAAAAGCTACCTTCTTCCAACATCAGTTATGAAATGATTCCAGGTAGCCCTTGATTCTATCTTGAAATACATTACAGTGTGTATGAATGCCTTTCTTTACAGTGTGGGGTTCTAATAATCAGTAGAACAGGTTGAGTATCCATATAGTATTAAACACACACTTGAGAATTGACTGTACTCACCTTACTGCCAAGATGGAAGGGAGATTATCTTGGAAATCATGTACTAGCGCACATATCACGGCTGGCAACACCACCACCACCACCATCACCACTAAACAAATAGTTGCCAAGTACCACACACTGTGCTATTCATCTAGTATATGTCTGTGTGTGTATATAATCATACATTAGGAAACTGAGGATCACATAGGTGAGTTAACTTGCTCAAGATCTCACAGTTGTAAGCCTTAGACTTAGGAATCGAGCACAGAGGTATTCGAAGTCAAAGCCCATGTTCTTTGCATTAGGACATGCTGCTTAAAGTAAGTGACCTACAGAGTGGCTGGTGGGATTCCTGGTGCTGTATTTGTTTTTCCAAGCCTTTTGTTATAGTTTGGTCTCTGGCTGAGTGATAAAACGGCCTCCTTCTCAAAATCTTTCTTCAAAACACCAACAATGGGTTATCATATATCACTTTGCACATTCCAAACTCAGACCATAAATGCATATTTACCATCCCCCATTATAAAAACCTTTCCTATGAAACAAATCCCCAAATAGTTGTGTATTCTGAAAACTATGATAATGACAAATTATTAAACGTAATGGATAGGAGACAATGGAGACATTGTAGAGAATTTGAAAACACAAATAAAATTCTGTGAAGTCCCATCTACCTTTATCTCTCATAAGAGATTATAAAGCAGTTTGAGAAATTAGAGGGTAAGTCATGTAAGTCTTTCTCAGATCCCCCAAATTTGACCATCAGTTGCATCAGCAAAAAATGGCTCCCATGTTCTGTTTTTGTAAATGAGGTTTTATGGAAACACGGCCACAGCCACACTCATTTGTTTACATATTACCTATGGCTGCTTTTGCACAAATGTAGCTAAATTGAGTAGTTGTGATGGAGACCTGTCTCCTGCAAAGCCTAACACATTTACTGGCTGGCCCTTCACACAGAAAGTTTGCTGACCCCTGGTAAAGAAAATCATCAGTTAATCAAAAAAATTATTGAATTTCTACCATGCGCAATGGAATATACTAGAAAACACAGTATAAGTGTAAAAGACACAGGCCTTATTCTCACTGCCTTGTATGAATATGGAAGAAATTGAGTCCTCCAAAGTCAAGAAACTTTCTAAAGGAGGCACTGCTACCTAGTGGCACAGTTAGGTACCATAAAGACCAGTCAAATTCTCCTCAGCCACCCGGTTCTGTGGTCATGAGGCCTCGAGAATAATCTACAGCATGTCTGTCTAGCCAAATGACACATCTCATGCCTCAATTATCATCAGTGGGATCAATAAATAAAAATACAACAAGAACAAAGTAAACAGGCTCCCATTCCATACTGAGTTTGGTTACATAGAACAATATTCACCACCCAAGGGTACAATGAGGATGCTCCACAATTTAATTAGAGGGTCTCTTTATTAAGGATCATAAAGGCCACTCATCCAATAGAAAGTTTTCATACCATGTTTGCAGCTAACAGGTAGGCGTGAAGGATGTGTTCATACCATACCTAGAGTGTCACACGGTTCATTCTTCCAGGAGCAAATATCAAATCCCGTGAGCAAGATGGCGTGGTCGTGTCTCTTGCCGTTCTTTCCAATGAGGGCAGACTGCCACTGGCAAAAGCTATTCAGAGACTGGTCTGCGTGATGGTTGATCAATAATCCTCCCTACGGGAAACCCACATGGATCAGAGCATGAATTTGTCACAGAGATGAGAACGTTGAATCATTCCATTCATATGGGCAAACACAGAAACACCATGTTTCTAGGGGAAAAGCCCAGTAGAAGAAAACACGGGAGCTAAGGTTGAAGATAATTAAGAAAGAAATCCATTTTAGGGGAATGTTCACAACATTGAAAGCAACTACAAAGTTTCAGTAGTGTAGTTTATGACCAATTATATTTTTAAAGCAAATAACCTGATATCAGCTAGGAATGCCTATGTTCATCTCACCTGGTAGGTACCACGTTTATAAAACTGTTAGAACTTTTAAAACATGATAATAAAGGAATGGTGATGAAGTTCAATGCTTTTTTTTAATAAAGCAGACAGAAGACAGCTTATTTATCTTATTAATCTCTATGCTTAGTTATCTCCAGGTCAAAATTCCCAGCAAAGGATTTGGCATATCACAGGTTACTATCAATCAATATAATGAAAATTCACTAAATGGATAAATACACAGTTATAAAATTCTAAGGAGTAAAATAGGGCATACCCTTGAAATGATCATGTGTGAAAATGTTCACTTTGTTAAAACTATTGACTTGGGTCAATTTGAGGGTTTTTAGACGAGATCTTTAATTATCAGTGAATTAGAATGTCCTTGAGCAATGTGTACGTAGTAGGCAAAAGACAAAAGTATCTCCTGACCAACACACACCCTTTCTATCTTTCTAAAATTCCAAAAATAATTTGACAAGTCGTTCACCTCTGGTATCTCTATGCACCTGGGTGATGAGATAAATTTTGTCCTGACTCTGTCTCCCAGCTTTTTACTTCTGTTATTGGGGTTACAGATGAAGAGGAAAAGCCTCAGGGCACTTAAAAAATGGTCTGTTTGAATGGGAATCGCTACCTTAGAAAAACACAGTTTAAGCATCAAAACACTACAAAGCAGTGAGAACCATACAATTTAACACTTTATTATATGTTCTGGTTTTATAATTTGCCCATGTCTGTGTCTTGCACCTCACTGTAATCAATGCAAGGTCAGTTAAATATCCCTTGTTTATTGTCCATAGTACCTAAGATGGTAGGTTTGCTATAATGATTTTCTGATGTCTTATTTTCAGTATATCGTCAAAAATCCTTTTGCGTCTTACCTGCAATTACTCAGCATATTCAACTTGTAAAATCCAACTAATCCTTAAATCTATGACCAAATTCACCTTCTCCGTGAAGCCTAGATAATATTTATATGCTCTTTATGTAACATAATATTTACATTTTAAGTATAAATATTTACTCTCAAAACAATATTTTATACACCATTGTTTATGTGTATATATGCATATATGTTATATATAAAATATATTTATACATAAACAATTGCATTGTGGTGTTTTAGTTATTTTATTCCACAACTCTATTAGATTGTACTTTTCTCGAGGATAGGGTCAGCCCATTTTCAAATTTGAATTTCTGCTGACCAGTACATGGATTGGCATACAGTGGGTGTTCAATAAATGTATCCCGAATGGCAGACCGAATGAGAAATAAACAAAGTTTGCCACTTACAGGTTCTTGTTCTAGAAGAATGAGGCTCACCACCACAATGTTTATGTCACTTCCGATAGTTCCATCTTTAAAGAGGCTGGAAACCTGTTGGAACAATTAGAATCAAACAAAATCTCAAAATTTCAAAAACCATCTGGGAGAATCAATCAGGCCCATTAACAAGGATGTAGGCTTCAATTTTACTAAATACATGTACCTAAATGAAGACAATTTATTCCAAACTCAACTTTTGTCTCCCAGTAAAACCATATATGCAGCTACATCTGCTGTTTAAATGACAGAAGGCATTTTTAACTTCTTTGCAGAGCCAGGTGGTTGGTGAAAACCTCCCTCACCATGTTCATTACTGTGAGGATGTATGTGGTGACGTTGCCCTTGCCGTGCTTTTCCACCATCCTCTTGTCGGCAACCACGAGGGTTTCCACATTCAGGCCCTTGTGAGATTTTCCAGCTGACCTTCTGGGTCGTCCCGAGCTCCCATATTCATCAAATCTCAGATAGGTGTCCTCTGTGGGAGGCTTGGGGGCATCTGTGGTAAACACAAGAGCAATTGGAATGGATGTCAGTAGAGAATACCTAGCAAGAGAGACAGAGAGAGAAATGGAAACCAGCGCTTCACTAACCCACTAACAGGTGATGCCATCAGTGCCAGTATGGGTACTTTACATCCCGTAGGGGGTTAAAAAAAATCCATTTCATAGAAGTTTGGATGCAGGGATGGGTAGACAAAGATGGATGGATGCATGGATGGATGGATGGATGGATGGATGGATGGGTGGATGAATGGATTGGATGGGTGGATTTGGGGGATGGATGGGTGGATTGGGGGATGGATGGGTGGGTTGGGGGATGGATGGGTGGATTAGGGGATGGATGGGTAGATTGGGGGGTGGATTGGGGGAGGGATGGGTGGATTGGAGGATGGATGGGAGGATTGAGGGGATGGATGGCTGGATTGGGGGATGGATGGGTGGATTTGGGGGATGGATGGGTGGATTGGGGGATGGATGAGAGGATTGGGGGGATGGATGGGTGGGTTGGGGGATGGATGGGTGGGTGGATAAGTGGATGGCTGCATGGATAGATCCAGTAACTCAAAAATGCTCTAAAGAATAAAAGAAACAAAAAGCTACAATTCTAGTTTGTAGAGCAGGTCAATAAACATCAATTTTTCTGGGGGGGGGAATCTTTAAAAGTAGAAAAAATGTTCATTTTATTACTCACAAACTATAGAAACAGATCTTTGGGTCTGAATTCATGATAACGCTTTATATATTATCTTTTAAATAAAATGTAAACTACCATAAAACACTGCTCATGACTTATACTCTCATTTCATCAACACAGACTTTAACATAGCACATAATAAGTGGTCAATAAGGACTCTTTGACCTAATTTTGATTTAGTTATTGTGGAAACAGAATAGTCTAGGGTGATATTAAAAACTATGATAAACACTTTTTATAACTGGTAAGGTGTGGACACCAACCTAATGGACACTGGCCATAGCCTTTGCGCAGACACTTGGAAGTGCCTGCTGGGCCAGGCACGACACCCTTGGTTAATGCACATCAACAAGTCCAAGAGGTCCTGGGGAGAAAAAGGGCAGTAACTATGTCCTAATTAGTACAGAACTATTTTAATACGGTAACACTAGAACAGCCTAATATGTGAAGTCAGCTTTCCACAGACTGAAATTAAAAGATCAAATCATTTAGAGTTAGTTCGAAAACCTCAGGTTGGCCATCAGCCTTGGGACCCTGAGTCTCAGTTTCCTTATCCATAAAAAGGACATGACACGCATTCATGAGACTGCTGTAAAGTTTAGCTTTGATATCTCAGATCAAATATGTACCATTTCCACTATAAAGATTATTATCATTAATATCACTATTATAGATACATGTGACACGGATGTCCCTTAATGAAGACATTTCAACAACACCCAAAACCCCAAAGCCAATTAAATTGGTAGAAGTGCTATCTTTTGTTATTGTTTTAACAGCTAGTGATACCAACTCTTCTGTTCATGAGAACTCTCACCTGGCTTTGCTGTCCAGCTTGGTACCCACTTGCCGCTTGTGCCTACTGAGCCACTGAAACGTGGCTGGTGCAATGGAGAAATTGAATCTTTAATTTTATTTAATTTAAATTTAAAAAGTAATACTTGGTTCACTGATTGCTATTTAAAAACTTCTAAGTATGTCTGAAACAACTTGAATATGTAAATCTACTCTTCCAACCTTAAATTTTATGGAATCTAAATACAGATTAACTATTTCTGATGAAAATTTATCACTAAATTGAAATTGTGCTATAATTACGAAATAAATACTGGACTTCCAAAATTCAGTATGACAAAAGAATGCACAATCCCTCACTGATAAACTTATATTATTTACATGCTCAGATATTATTTTGCATATATTGGGTTAAATAACATGTCATTAAAACCAAACTTTTTTTTAATGTGGCTGCTAGGAAATTTAAAATTATATTTGAGACTTGCACCATATTTCTATCGTATATCGCCAGCCTAGGAAAAGCAGAAGGTTGAACGTGGGTCACAAACCATGCCCAAGGGTGCCTGTGTTTCATTCCGCATGTTTGTTCTTGTTTCCTGGGAAGTCTCTCTTTCATATCCTCAAAAGGACACCCAACCACACCTAGGCATTTATTTCTGATTTCTTTCATTATTGGAAATCTGGGTACTTTTCCCGAGAGCACAGTAACCGAAGATAAGATTAGAACCTGTGGCTAAAAAGTAGGAGATACTAAACAAGAAAAAGAGAAACCCTATCTAAATCTCTCTTTGCTTAACCTAGAAGAACTGACCATCCAGCTTCTGCCTAAGAGGGATGATTACTGGCCCTTCCCGAAGACCACCCTGCAATGGGAGCTCAGTGCACTCTCGTTTTAACCCGCAAAGTCAGTAGACACCCAAAAGACTCAAAGAAACCCACCGAGGCCCACAGAAGAACAGAACGAGAAAAAGTTTCCTTACATACATTTCTTGCGTCGTCCACAAAAATGCTGCTTTTGCAACCTTCGATGGTGATACTGTGTCTCTGCACTCTGAGATGCGTGGGGAGTGTGACTTGGGGAGTGACCGGGATAATCCCGGCCGGAGCCAGGGTAGCCCCGGTACCGCTGGACCTTCTCCTCCGCCGTCCTTTTGTACAGTACGTGAGGGTGGAGTCCCGCAGGGGAGCTGTAGTTGTGCTCCTGCGCCAGCAGCTGAGGTAACGGCGAGATGAGGAATTCACTTTTTCGTGTCCTTATTAAACCTGACTAAAAAGCCAAACACAAAGAAAACATCCATGATTCCACACATCCCTTTGTCACGACAGCAGCTGTTGACTGACTTCTTCTCGTGTGCGGGCGCAGTGCTGAGCGCTCGACATGTTATCAGCTCACTTTCATCTGCATCATTAGAAGTTGCTGTTGTTATCACGTCCATTTTACAGAGGAGAAAACTGAGGCTAAGATAGTAAGTGGGAAGGCTGGTATTGGCACCCAGAGTCCACTACCTTCAGAGGCAGTGCTCTGAACTACGAGGCTGCCAATCTCGACATTTGTGCCCTAAGGGCTGAGCCTTGGATGTCCTAGTGTCTCTGTACCTGTGACCTGGCACACACTGTGGTCAACAGTGGAAAGCACGACAAATACACAAACACTCCTACCATCAAGGAGTTCATAGGATAGGCAGTAAAAACAAAGTATTCCATCTGGATTTCATAAATGCTAAATAAAAGAACTAGCAAGGGTGGCAGAGGAAGGAGTGAGTGATTATCTCTAAGTAGGGGTCTGGGTCATCTGTTGTGTGACACTATTATGAAGAGACATATTTGCTAAGTCAAGGAGGAGGAGGAGACCTTGGCAAACCCATCCCATCACAAGTTTGTTTTCCAAGTTCATGGCATGGTGTGTGTATCTTTGTACCTAATATTGCAGCCACGATATATCCTTGTCTTTCTTGGAGCAAATGCTACATGTTCTCTTCTCTGGGTATCAGAGTCCCCTGACACCCAGGCCCTGCCACGGAAGGTGTGGTGTGTGGAGTAGCAGCTTCCTCCTCACTTACAAGCTTGTTAGAAATCTTAGGTCTCACCTCCGACCTATTTAATCACAATCTGCATTTCATTAAGATCCCCACATAGTCATAGAAGTCTCTTGTGATCCTTTGTATTTCTGTCCCATCAGTTGTAACATCTCCTTTTTCACCTCTGATTTTATTTGAACCTTCTCTTTTTTCTTAGTTTAGCTAAAGGTTTATTGATTTTATTTTTATTAAAAACTAACTCTTCATTTCATTGATCTTTTGTATTTTTTTCAGTCTCTATTTCATTCATTTCTGCTATGATCTTAATTCTTTCTTTCCTTCTACTAATTTTGGGTTTAGTTTGTCCTTGTTTTTATAATTTCTGGATATGTGACATCAGGTTGTTTGAGATCTTTTTAATTTTTTTATGTAGGCATTTTATGCTAACAAATTGGAAAACCTAGAAGAAATAAATTCTTAGACACATACAAGCTACCAAAATTGAATTACGAAGAAATAGAATATGTGAATGGACTCATAACAAAGAAGAAGATTAAATCAGTAGTAAAAAGTCTTCCATTGAAGTTCAGGACCTGATAGTTTCAGTGCTGAATTCTAACAAACATTTAAGGAAGAATTAATACCAATCCTTTGCAAACTGTTCCAAAAATCTAAAGAAAGGGAAATTCTTCCACATTCTATGAGGCCAATGGCAACCTCATACCAAAACCACACAAGCATATAACCAAAAACAAAAACAAAAAAGAGAGAGAGAGAGAGAGAACTACAGGCCAATATCTCCAATGAACATAGATATAAAAATCCTAGCAAGATACCAGCAAACCAAATCCAACAATATATTAAAAATATAATTCACTATGATCAAGTGGAATTCATCCCAGGGTCACAAGGATGGATCAACATATATAAAAATCAATAAATGTGACACATCACATTAAAAGAATCAAGAACGAAAACCAAACGATCATCTCAACAGATGCAGAAAAAGCATTTGATAAAATTCAACGTCCCTCCTTGATAAAAATTCTCAACAAATTAAACATGGAAGGAATACTCCTAAACACAATAAAGGTCATATATGGCAAACCCACAGCAAACATCATACTGAACAAGACAAAGTTGAAAGCTTTTCCTCTAAGATCTGGAACAAAGCAAGGATACCACTCTTAGCACTCTTACTCAGCATAGTACTGAAGTCTCAGTGAAATCAATTAGACAAGAGAAAGAAATATAGGACAGTATAACTGGAAAGGTGGAAGTCAAATTGCTCCTGTTTTGAGACAACATGATGTTACATATAGAAAATTCTAATATCGACACCAAAAAAAACCTGTTAGAATGAATACAGTAAAGTTGCAGGATATCAAATCAACACACACACACAAACCAATAGCATTCCTATACATCAATAGTGAACTATTTGAAAAATAAATCAAGAAAGCAATTTCATTTACAAATAGCTACGAAAAATAAATTATCTTAAGATCTATTTAACAAAGGAGGTAAAAGACCCCTACAATGACTACTATAAAATATTAAAGGGAGAAATTGAAGAGTTCACAAATAAATGAAATGATATTCCACGTTTATGGATTGAAAGAATACTGTTAAAATGTCCATACTACCCAAAAGATCTACAAATTCAACGCAACCCTTGTCAATGATATTCTTCACAGAAATAGAAAAAATAGTTTTAATATGTGTATGAAACCACAAAGGACTCTGAACAGCCAGAGCAATCTTGAGCAAAAAGAACAAAGCTGGAGGCATCACACTACCTGATTTCAAAATAGTCTATAAAGCTATAGTAACTGAAACAGCATAGTATAAGCACAAAAATAGACACATGGACCAATGGAACAGAAGAGAGAAACCCGAAATAAATACACTTATCTACAGCCAACTGGTTTTCAGCAAAGGTGCCAAGAACACACAGTGGGGAAAGAACTATCTCTTCAATAAATGGTGCAGGAGAAATTGGATATCCACAAAGAATGAAACTAGACACCAATCTCTTACTGTACACAAAAAATCTGAACCTAGTCTGTGGAGTGGGTTGGGTGGGTGGCCTTAGAGAGGCTGCCCTCGGGCCTTACTTTGTCCCTATGTTGGGGATCAGTTTCTCATTCCTAAATGAAACCCCAGAATGTGTGGTTTAGGCCTGATTTTCCTGCCACTTCAGACATCAGCTGCCTTCAGAGAGACCATCTCACAGGCTGTAGTGCTGACATGATGTCTAGAGCCCGAATACAAAGACAGATGCTTTCCTCAACCACCACGCACACACTGAGCATCTAAGTCTTGATCCTGTTCCAGGCACTGGCATAAACAAAAGAGGCACACATTCGTGTCTTCACAGAGATTATGGGAGAAGAGAATTGATAGGCAAGACAAAAAATTAAAATAAGTAAAATCCTACAATCCCAGAAATCCTGTCCATCCTATCTCCAGGATACACCCCAGAGCAGCTGACCGTTCCACACCTAGCCCACCTCCCCCTGGCAGATGCTCGTATCTCTGATTCGGACACTTTCTATCTGGTCTCCCAAATCCCACCTGTCCTCCCCCCAACATGGTTATCCCACATCAACCAGAGTCCTCGTCCGACACAAATCAACTCATTCCACACACTCTGGAGTTAATCTGAAATTTCTGGCCCACCAATCTCTATAAAATCTGCTCCTCATAGACCCTGTGAGCTTGATCTGTCCCTACTCCCTCTCCTCCCACCATTCTAAACAGGACGCTGCCTCCACTTTTTGAACCTACTAAGTGCTTTCACACCGAAAGTGTTTGCACGCATTTTCTTTCCCCTGCAATCTTCTCCTATTGAATTGTTTGGGCTTCTGGTGCTCATGGCTGATGTCTCAGCTTCAATGCCACCTTTTCAGAGAAGTTATTTTCATGACCCTGCTGAAAACTCCCTTCTCCTGCTTCGAAATACTCTCAGGCCACCATTCATTGGCTTTATGTCTATCTTCAACGAAAAAACAAAATTCATTCCTCTCCCCACCACCCCAGCATACAGTTTTAATGCACACTCTGTGACAGCAGGGCCACCTCGGTATCCCTGATGCATGCTACATGTTGCCAGCCAATAAATACTTGTTCCTTAATCCACAGACATTTATCAGAGTGGAGGGGATGCTGAGGGCATGCCAAGGGCTGAGAAGTAACAAGTTCAAAACCGTAAAACACATGGACTCTTTCTGTATTTCAGGTGTGAAGCCAGGAGCAATCTGTGCCATGCCTTATTTAGACCTCACAGCTCCCTCGGAGGAAATCCCAGCTGGAAGCCCAAGCAGAAGTCAGGTTCCCCATTTGCTGAGCAGGGCCCTCTTGTCCATGCCCTCACCTCCTCTGAGCTGCGTGCAGACAAAAGACACCATTTAGGATCCCCCACAGACACAGTGAAAGGAAAAAAAAATAGTGAATTATCCCTGAAAACCCTCCTAAGTAACTTCCTTACTTGGTTCAACTAATATCAAAGGCTTAAGCCACTTAAATGCCTTAACTGGACTAACCGGTTTGGAAGCTTTCTATTTTCTCAGTTTCATGAAAACTGCAGATAACTCAATTGCAAAGTGAAAACTTCTATATTGAGAAAGCAAAAAAAAAAAAAAAAAAATGGTTATTATATAGTGGGACAAAACCCTGGGCCCACACAGCCCATCATCTGTCCATTCAGAGTGAGTGACGAAGACAAAAAATCTAGAAGATTTGTTTTTTTTTAAACAACAAAATAACTTTACAGTAGCAGATATTAAGAAAAAAAAATATTTTTCTGGTTTACTTTGATGGAAAACATTGGAATCCAACCAAACAAATACATTTATATAGCTTAACAATATAAACCCAGTGCATCCAAAAGGAGCCACTTGTTTACTTGTGGAGTGCGTGAAGCATTTGAGTTACCAAGCATGTGTGACATCCTGGGTGAATAATGGTGAACAAGATGGATCCGTGGTCTCGCATGGCTTCCATTGAGCGGAGGAAGCGTGTATTAAACAAGCAAGGATCACAAATGGGAAAGAAATAGTCCTTAGTATAAAGTATGAAGAAAAAGAGCAGGGTTCTATGAGAGAAAATAACAGACAGGGTGAGAAGAGTGGAGTAACTATGAGAAACACTTTGGTGAGGATGGGCATTCTTATCGAGACCAGAAGCCCTTTCCCGATTCATGTAGAAGCAGCCTAGATGGAACTCAGTGGCTGACACCTCAGAACCAAGGAGGGAAAAGCTGGTCAGGAAAGGAAGAAAGCAGAGACCCAGAGTCCTGCTGAGAAGGGGAGGGAGTCTGAGGACACCCTTAGTATTCCCCTAGAAGACAGGAGAGTCCCAAGTCCATTGCAACGTGGGTGCCCGTAGCTGATGATGGTGAAAGAGCTGTCCCCAACTCTCCACTCCAGGGGACCCATTTCCTTCAAGAGGCAGAGGGATCAGAGGTACAAGACTGGGTTGCGCCCTCTACTGGACCCTGTATGCCGAAGGATTGGCTCACAATGATGCTTCCCACATTATCTTTTCCAATTTTAAAGATACAGAAATTCATTCATGTGATTTAGCGGCTAAGTTTAAAAATCAAATACATTCTGACCAAGAGTCAATATTCTATTCAGATACTGTACCATGTTCTAGTTCAAAAGGGGACATAAATATAAGTTTTCTTGGCAGTTGTTTCCTTTTTTAGATTTTAGTGTCCAAAATAATTCTCGAAAAAGACTCACATTGGGTATAAATCATGCTTCATGAAATTTTCCTAAATTATCCTTTAAAAATACTCTCTCTGTAAGTTGATATTTTGATTCCATTAAAGCGTTTAGATTTAAAAGAAAAAGGGAGACTGTAGATTCCAGAAATATTTAACAAATTTAGTGGTGGTATGAGCACACAATTTGTTTTTAAAAGTTCAGGGTGAACAGCCTTAAAGATCAATGAAAATTAGCAAGCTGTAAGCTTCCTGAAGACAAGGGCCGTGTCCTAAGTGACTTGTATCCCAGGGCTTATACCTACTAAATAATCAAAAAATAAAAGAATGGGCCACTGATGTTTGCTGCAAAGGAACCGGAACTTCAAATGGAATAATATAAGTCAATCTTAAAGTAACTATCTTGAAATAATAATAACTTCAAGAACCTTATGAGTAGTATCATTATTCTATTTTTACTTTTAGTAAAGACTAACAGATATAACAAAGTATCCCCAGTAGGTTGGCTGGAAAAATATTAAAAAAGACATATTTGTGGTCATTGATAATCAAATTATTTTTCACTTAACGTTTAACCTATCTGCAACAACTAAAAAAAATGCTGTTACTTCGATCAAGATGTCACATTCTTTTTTAAAGAATGTTATTTTAGCCAAACAACAGGATTAAAAAATAAATCATTTGTTACCTAACGTGTATGAGGACACCTCAGAAATCTCAGTTCAGACTAAGTGAAAAGCTTAAGAAAGTATACTCAATATGAAACAGAAATTCATGGTCCAGGGGTTGGGGGTGAGGGAGTAGGAAAGAAAGAAACATCAGGAAAATGAAAGACTGAGAAGTAATGAAAAGGCTGAGAAAGTCTTTAATTAAGGGCAAACATTGGCATGATGATGTTTTGGGATTTTGTTAAGAAGCAACAAAATTACTGAAATAAAAATGGAATGACCCAAAAAATGAAGACTTAAAGGAAATGCTCAAGATAAAAGTGAAGCAGTTGAGAGATAAAATTGAAGTTTTGCTCCTTGCTAGCTGGGTTCAAGCATTCGGAGCTTCTGTTTTGTTTTTGTTTTTCCCCATCTATGAAATGGGCATAGAAGTATTCCTAACCCGGGGTTTTCAAAGAGTGAATAGATGACTATTTATCACTCACTATGCTAAGTTGTGAATGCCTCAGTAAATGTTAACATAAAAAATAGAACCATAGTGGCTTTTGAAAAGAAAATGAGGAACTTGAAAATATATCCAAAAAGATTTACTAAGTCCCAGGTGAGAGCAAGTGGAATCAGCGGGACCTCTGATCAGGCCAAGACGACAAAATGTGAGCACACACCGACACTGATAACATCCTCAGCTCTCCATAAAGTACATCATTCTAAGAAATCAAAACAGAATTTTCTGCCGTCTCTATCTGCACATGCAGAGATGGTTTAACAGATAACTTGGGTGGGCCCTCAAACAAGAACGTGTGCTCTAAGAAAGAATGTATGTTTAAGATTCCCTGTTACTGTCAAAGAGAAAAACATCACTTATGTTTTTTGGAGACAAAAACCCAAAATACATATTTCAACAAAGATTTGGCATTTGCCATCCATTTCTTGATATCGATATTACCATCCATGGGATTCACAGTACCAAATAAAATTTTGATAGGGATTTATGTTTTCCAGATTTGTATATACACCAATGTTCCTTCAAAAAAAAAAAAAAAACTGTTAGGCACAGTCAATCCAAATTTAATCAAATACTGTCAATATTCTGGAATTGCTCGCAGCCGGGTGAGAGTGAGGGCCACCAAGCTAATAAGAACCACAAACTGTCCTCAACTCCACAATGCTGAAAGTGCTCCCTTCATTCTTCCCCTTATCTCCTGAAGAAATTTCCAAAACTCTCTGATACTCAGGTACCTGATCTATAAAACGGGAATAATAGTACTTCCCTCAGAAGATTTTTATAGGATTAAATGAGCTAATACTGTTAAAGTGCAAAAATAATGTGTTGCACAGAGATAACACTCAATACGTATTTATTATTGTCGTAATTAATATATTGGACTATTGGAGAGAACAAGGAGAACTAAGGCCTCTTTCTAACAGTATGTTTATAATTTTCCCCTTCAATTGGACCTGAAATTCTGAGGGGCAACATGAATACTTTTTCAGTTTGAGAAAAACAATGAAAGGATTAAGCACGGTTTAAAGACCTGAAAAGAGACCACCATTAATGAAATTCTTGCAAAGGTAACTGAAGATATTTAAAGACAGAGGAGAAATCATGAATTTTTCTACCTTGGAGAGTTGCTTAAGCCAAGGACTCTAGGTTTTAGTTTTGAGTGACTGGTTTGTTTTACTAGAGGCGGGATCAAGAGGGGTGACAGGTGGAAGGGAGATTTCTAGGCTGCTCCTCCTGTGACCCCTTCTTGGGCCCACTGACTTCACATCCATAATGTGCATGGGTTCAAATGTTTAAACCCAGCCTTAGTCCATTCTGAAGATCCAACCTCTTATCCTCCTGCTCCACTGAGAAGAGGCAGCATGTTGCTTTTCAGTTCTAGCCATCACGGAAAAAGGGATGCTTTTGATCAGATTTAAAGAACAAATGAATGGTTATGGCTGGGAGAACAAGAGCAAAGTGGACTTTCTGGAGAATATGGCAAGACAGACCATGTTCATGGACTAGAGCTCTAAAGTTATATGATGGCCACCTGTTTAGATGGGACAAGTAAAGGCCCATTCCTTCCCAGAGGTCACTCCACAGATTCTCACTGAGTCCTCTCTGCCTTTGACACAGGTCAAAGGTGATCTCTCCAGGTGATCCTGACTCAGCTAGGCAGGTAGAGTCTCCATGTACTCTCAGTCTCTATGGCTTATTTGAATCACATTGATAATAGAGGACTAGGAAAAAAGTCCAAAAATCTTGCTGCAGAAGTCCTTAGAACTGCTTGGCTTTCTTCTCTTCCCTTGCCTGGGATGTTTGGCTACTTCAAATAGTCCAGTAGTCTCAAAATAAGTTATCCTTTCCTTTTACTTATGCTGTCCAAATTTGGTTCCAAAACAACATTAACTAATGTGGCTTTGACCATATGCAATGATTTATGCTCCCGACACAAAGATTTATAGATTCAGTCTCTTCAAAGCCCTTAAACTATAACCGTCTGTACTAATATAGATGTCATTCTAGCAGATCTTAACAGATACTAATAACATATTGATGAAATTTATTTAGCTAATTCATATTTCTATTAATATAAACATTTAATGACTTCAGTGGCCTAAAACCCAGAATACTGTGGTTCTCAACTCCACACTGTTTTGAGAAGTGTAAGCAGATTCTATCCAAGTTATGCCTATGTCCATTCTCAGAAAGACAGATACCTCTAAGGAACATTTTATTTTTAAACTATGGTTTAGCAAAACGGTTGATATTTTTACCCTTACCTACTGTGTACATTTTCTTTCAAAAAAAATTTAAATGCATTAAATGTTCATACATGCCTACAGTTTTTATAAGCAGTCACAACATACTTCAACTCTGATAAATGAATGCAAGTGGTTTAATCATGATCAACAGTTGTTGGAGAATCCTTCTCCGACTTCTCCCTACCTTCCTTATCACACCTCCTGGAGGAACAATTCTGGTTTCCTATGTACCACACACTGCACAAAGTATCTTATCTGCAAAATCTCAACTGACTGTCATGACAGTTCTGTTCAATGGGTATCTTATTAACTCCTCTGTATCTCAAGGCTGTCTGACTTCACAGCCTTCCCTTACTATTAAACACACATTCTGTTTGGATTTAGGAAAGGCTACAGAGAAGATGTGATTGTAGGGTGGAAGACAGCATCTGAAGTACCAGATCCTTTAGGTATAACTCTTTAAGAACAAATCACTTCTGGGCTCTCATGATGTAGGTCCCTAGTTTCCTGCTAACTTCATGCTATTTCTTTCATTGGTTCAAATGTATCAGAAAGACAGAGACGAATAAACTCAGGTCTTTCTCAGAAATGAAGGCTCAGATCAAGTGGCATTAGATTCAGAGGGTCACAGCCTTTTGGCTTCCATGCTCCAGTTTTCATAACAAAGGGTATGGAAAAGGAACATCTCTGTGTTCAGTGGTGATGTTGAGAAAGCTTCTCCATGGGTCTGAGATACCTAGCTCCATTGCTCTCTGGAATGTGTTTTTACTGATCATTACTAATCTAGTTCAGATTTAACCCTGCAATGCTTTCAATCTCTTTTTTCTAGTGTATTCTAAGTACTTTGAGGGAAGGGCCAGACTACTCTGCCTTCCAACAACCACGCCACACACTATGTCAGAGATACTCTACACATCTTTGGGAAGAGATAGTCACAGAATAATAAGGAAGAATGACTACCTCTTCCTAGCTCCTGAAATAGCCAAATATGCCCTGACAATCAACAAGGAGGACAGGTATCAAAGCTCCATGACCTTTTTAAGTAGCTTGGTCAGGAAGACTTCCTCATCTAGGGAAGATAAGGAGGGAGCTAGAGGACACCCTTGTGTCATGTAATAATCCTCTTTGCTCCATGTTTCTCTTGAGAATCTGATCATTTCACAGGAAGCTTACAGCTGTCATGTGGGAAACACATGGGTGACATAATGGCTGTTAGTTCATCGTGAGTGTCTAAGACAACAGCTAATATGTCTCAATTTAATGTAAACCAGACTTTCCATGAACTTCACATGGGACCCTGCAGCCAGCCTTTCCCCTGGATCATCCCAGGCTTTGGTGTTGTGTCTGCTAAGAACATCCTCCTCCCTCTTGACACATCAGCATCCTCAGGATGGGGGCCCTGAATGTCTGGGAGGTCCTACCTTGCATCCGACTAAGGTGTTTTATAATGTGAATTTCAGGATCTGCATTTGTGTCCCACACCTCCAGTTCCCCTTTTCTCCAAATGACATCCTACAGAATGCTGCATTATGCAGATAAAAATGTTGACCAAGTTCAACTCACAGTTAACCTCTGAGTTCCTACTTCTGTCCTTCCCTGTGTTCTCATTGCACTTTAGGCATGTATTACCCCAGGCCTATGATAAAGCAGCAGCGGTCTCCCACCTCATCTCCCTGTCGACGATCTCTATTCTGCTTGTTCCAAAGTTATTTTTCCAAAGCATCACTTTTAACAGGTCACCGTCATGCTCTGTTACTACAAGATTAGTTATCAACCAGGAGACACGGATTTCAAGCCATTTTTAGTCAAGTCCAATCCAAATTCAGCCCCCAGAAGACTCTCTACCATCTTCAACCTCTATTAGCTTTTTCTGTTTTACCTGAACTCCAACTACCCTGGCTCCACTGCTATTCCATAAAGAGGAAAGCCAAGCTCTCACCTCAGAAGCTTTGTGCTTGCTGTTGTCTGTGCCCAAAATGCTCTTCCCCAAGATATCTCACCTCATTTAGGTCTTTGCCCAAAGGCCACCTCTTCAAACCACCCTATTGAAACAAAGTAAATCTTGTCATTTTCCATCTTAGTCAGCTTTTTCTTTAACAACCCTTATCGGGACTTGATGGTCCGTCACGAAGCCGTTTGTTTCTGTTTATTGTCTGTTGGTCCTATTAGCTCCATAAAGGCTGGGCCTTGTGTCCACCCTGCTCCCTTTCCCATGTCCATGGTCTGGAACGTGGTAGGTGCTCTGTATTTGTGCAATTAATAAACTACACATAAGGCAACATGCTTAGTGCTAAGGGACACATAAAAACAAGATATTAACATCTGCATCTAAGGAATTCTTCTAGAGACAAGCTCTGCTGGAGGCAAACATAACTAATTAAGCAGATATATCCTTTTCCCAATTCATCATCTTGATTTATATACCCCTCTCACAAGCTTCTGTACCATCCTGTACTTTACCACAGCATTTATCAAGGGCACTATTATTTTTCTCGTTGTTCTCTTTGCTTGGAATGTAATTTCCCAGCAAAGCAGAGATAAATGCAGTACTTGACTTTATGCCCTCAGAACTCAGATGGCATTGACATGACACTCAAATCATGCCAAATCATATAAGCTATATAAATGAGGGAATGTCATACATATAAAATATACATATACATACACACACACACACACACACACTTGCAGTGGGAGTACAACTTTAGGGCAGACCATCTCTGAGGATAATATCTGAACTTTTGTATAGTAAGAAATGACTGGAAATTTTGAAGGAAAAAGCCCTAAGAATCTATCTATGTTACATAAACTGAGTTGTAGGAAGTCTCTAACTCCTGGAGCAGTGAAAAATGTACTAATTTAACACTTCATATTCTGCCTGCTATTATTGGGAAATATGCCAAAAATTTAGACAAGAATAGAAATTTATGTAATGAACACACATTACTTACCATCCAGCTTATCAACTCTTACTATGCCACCTTTGTTCAGATTTTTTTTAAAGGACCTAAATATTACAGACATATTCAAGTATTCAAGTATTGAAATCTAAACTCTCAATACTAAATCAATTCAGATTAATAATTTGACATAAGATTAGGATCCCTTGCTATCAAAACTCTAACTCTTGGCCAGGCACAGTGACTCACGCCTATAATCCTAGCACTCTGGGAGGCCGAGGTGGGCGGATCGCTTAAGGTCAGGAATTCGAAACCACCCTGATCAAGAGTGAGACCCTGTCTCTACTAAAAATAGAAATAAATTAATTGGCCAACTAAAAATATATAGAAAAAATTAGCTGGGCATGGTGGTGCATGCCTGTAGTCCCAGCTACTTGGGAAATCAGTATCAAATAGATTCTTGGTATCTCTTGCTACTTAAATTCTCACTCCCCAAATTTATTTGGTTTGTAAGTTTGGATACTAAGGAATTTATGTCGCTGATTCTCAATACATATTTCCTGAAAATAGCCACTTTCTGAGAAGGAACAGTTGACACATATTCTGTAACTCAGCTGGAGCTGCATAAATAGTGTCTGCTACATTTGCACGATGGTGGGGCAATCCCTGTTGGAATAAATGATGCTCCTGCATTCCCAAGGCTGTTGCCTGCTGATGCACACCATCAGAGAGACATGTGTTTTCACTTGTTTCCGTAGTGGTGATGGGTTATGTCAAGCTCTCCACCCGACCCTGCCCTGCCTCCCTTGGAACTGACAGCATTCATTTGTTAAACAGACAGCTAGAGCTAGAAGCCATGCCAGTAACCAGCTGTTGGAGATGTGATGAGGTACGCCACGTGGCATCCGCCCATTGGGTAGAAGCGCTGTGGGGCTATGTGATTGACTGGACTTCCCAAGTTCTTCCAGGGGTGGCACGGAAGAGCCGGAGATGACCACCATATTGGAAAACGGCTGGTCCCAATTTTCCTCAGTTATTTTCTTCTTCTGCCCTTCCTCACCCCCCGGCTTCATGTAAAACCAAGAAAAATAATCACAGTATTATGAGATGTTAGCAATTGTGTAGTCTATCCCCCTGATTTTACAGGGGAAGGAAATGGGATTCAGGAAGAACAAAGATTGTCCAAAGCCTCAAAACTTGATTAGCAGCAAAACACTGTGGGCTAGCATTCAGTTTTCTTATCTTCTTAATAAAGACATTGGACTTGATGATTTTTTAAGGGTTCTTCCACACCTGAAATTCTAATTTATTTCATTTGGGATGAGATGTATATAACTTAGTGTGATGCAAAACACAACTTCTGCACAAGACAACAAGACAGCCTGGCACATACTTAGCAATAAAAGTGCTATATAGCATCAGAGCCCAGTTAGGGGGCTTAGAGCCCATCTTCAACCTAACTGAACAAGAGGCTTAAAGATGCAAATACCTGCACCCAACCCAGACTTTCAGAATCCAAATTTCTAGGGTTTGAAAAACCAGTCTTCTAGTACAGACATTACAAGCTTATATCCACAGGCCCAGCCTGGCCCTCAGTATGTTTTCTGGGTCCTCTCAGTGTCAACGTTTTTTTTCCATGAAGGAATTTGAACTCAGTATTGTCATTTCATCCACTTTTTCAAGAGAAGCCAGAAATTCTGTTTTATATATACAACTATTGGGCAGCAGCTAGGGAGTGGCTGTCCCATAAAGATATGATATAAGCTCTCCAGTTGCTTGAGGTCCCCACCCCTCCCACACCCCTCATTACGTTACTTGCCTGTTGCCCGTCAACATTTCACTTTGTGACCCCTGCCCTAATTCAACTTTGTATTTGATGCATTTCTTACGTACAAGTCATGTCTTGCTAACTGGGGCTCTTCTTTTCCCTTCTTTTATATCTGCCAACTCACCTAGCACAAAGCTAACTCCACAGATGTGTCACACGCAAATGTAATTATTGAAGAAAAAATATCTTTGGGTGCATATGAAGTCTACATTGAGCAGAAGGGGGGAAAAAAAACTTGAGATTTTTGAGTCTGGACCTAGATTCAAATTCTGGCTGCGCTACTTAAAATCTGCAACTTTAGACCATTGCATAACTTCCCCTGGTCTTACTTTCCTCATCTGTCACATGAGAACAACATGGAATGCTTCTTTTAGTACTGCTTGGAAATATATATACATGCCTGAAAAAGCACATAGCTTGGTAAAGGACATACATTAAGAGATCAATGAATGGTCACCTTAACATGAGGCAGGTAGATAAACACAGCTTTCCTAGAAGGTTGGAATAAAAGGCATGGTTTATTTAACCTTGTGAAGTCTGGAAGCTTGCAAATTCTTCGTGCCTTCCTGCAGAAACAAACTACAGAAGCCTGCAAGTTGGGTAAACATTTCTGTTCTGTGAACTATGCTTTCCTTCGTGCGGTATCCAAATTGCCACTCGGAACAAATGCTGGGGATGAAGAACGGGAGCCTGGAGGCAAAAATAGCAAAGCGCCATGTGTATACTAATGCTCTGAATCCAGATGTCCAGATTCAGATTCAGAAAGACATAAATAAGGCGTTAGGCAAATGCATGTGCCGTTAACTCGCTAACATGTAACTGAGGGATTAGTTGAACATGTGTCGTGATTTCCAAGGTTTTCCTCATGCTGTCATAGATTTCCTTGGCTCATCCAACTGTCATGCAAATTCTCTTCCTATTACAAGTAGACTGTGGCAGAAAGAGGAGAAGTGGCTTTCTTGCCAAACTTTGGCTCATATCCCTCTCGTGTTAGATAGTTATTTATCAGTCTGTGTTGGGTCATGGAGCAGTTTACAACGTATTTCAAAATGTAAGATGGCTCAGGTCAACACTTGTCATGGGATAAATTGCATTTCAATAAACCAAGTAGGTCTAGGCTTCCAGATTACAATAAAAACGGACAACTGGGTTCTTGGAAGCAATCTCATAACGTGCTACTCAAGAGTACACACACAGGCAGCTGTAGCATAGCTCAGTCCACTCACGCTTCCTGTGCTGCAATTCACTCCCTATCCCACCATTCTTTTAATGTAAAGCATTTTAAAGCAAATTGCTTCTGTTGTCATGTCATTCCTTTAAAGGAGCAATTACAGGCTGCATGGTCAGTAGCTCACCACGATCACATTGAGAAAACCAGCAGCAAGATGCTGAGTTCTTTAACTTCTGCCAGAAAGCAAGTTTTATTTGATTCTCTAACCATAGCTAAGATAACATGTGAACTGGCATAACGGCCAATAACTCACACTTGTCCATCAACAACCAAGACCGTGAGTCAATTTGGGCCTTTTCTACCTAGTAGTTTGTTTAACTGTGGACTCATCTAGACGGGACCTGTTCTGTCTCTCACCACTACACCACCCCCATCCCCCAGCCTTTAAGACTTTCTAGGTAGGCTAAGTTTTCTACTGTTTTTTAAACTTGCTAAACCTGTTTTTGGCTTTCAGAGAGCTTGGGGTTTACAGCATTCCTATAAACCCCAAGCTCTCTGCAAGGCTGAGTTCACTCCCTCAGAAAGTTCTTCCCTGACCATCTAATCAAAGATACTCAAAGTCATAGTTTCAGAGAGCACTGTGGTCATGCCACAGTCTGGAACCAAACGTCTGGGTTCAAATTCTTGACTTTGCTGCTTGTAAGCCTTGTAATCTTGGGTGAGTTCCTGAGCCTTGTGCCTCAGTTTCTGTAACATAAAATGAGGATAAGTGAAGGATACAGGCTTGTTCTGAATATTAAAAACATTACTAAATGCAAACCACTGAGAATAACGCCAGCTACGTAGTGAATGCCTGGTGGGCCTGTTTCATTTGCTGTGTCACTGTTTGAAAATATTGCATTTCTTGATTGGTTGTTACCTTCCCCGAACAGAGTTCAGGATAGCAGAGGGGAGAAACCTTCTATGTATGTCCTAGTTTTTTTAATGCCCAGTTTCCCAGCACTAAGAGCATTGCCCGATACATAACAGATTGTCAATAAGCATTTGATTTAAATGTCCAAATGGTGCTTTTGTGACAAGACAGCAACTTCTAATGAAGCTGGCAGCAGCCAACTTAATGAAGAAGTCATTAGGTGGAGAATCAGGGAAGTGATTCAGCACAAGTGAGAGAAGCCCAACCTGTGTGTGATCTAGTTCCACAAAATGTGTATAAGATTATAGCCCGTAGGAGGGGTTGGTTTTATTTTGCTTGCTGCTATTTTCGTTTTGGGGGAGGGGCACGGTGGTCTGACAGTGCATGACTGTCAGATTGATGCATTCAACAAATACTGTGTAATTAGAATGCACTAGAAACTGCCCTAGGCCCTCGGAATGAGGAATGAAGCAGGGCTGGCAGAAGCCCTCAGGGTGTTCGGTTCTCACCTGGGAGATGGGACTGACAGCTAAACACACATCACAAGATAGCCCTTTTTCACCCACCCCACCACCACCCAAGAGCTTGAGAGACTGTTCAAAGGGCACCTAACAAATTCTTGGAAAGATTTCTTAGGGGGGATATCTAAGCTTAGAGGTAGGGAACCTACAGCCTCAGGGCCACATGTGGCTCCCCAGAGCGCCAAGTGTGGCCCCTTGACCGAATCCAAACTTCACAGAACAAATCCTTTAAAAAAAAAGATTTGTTCTGTGAAATTTGGATTCGTTCAAAAGGCCGCACTCGGGGACCCAGAAGGCCACATGTGGCCCCAAAACCTCACGCCCCCTAGTCCTTAATGAGGCCAGAGTTAGCCAAGTGAACCAGGTGGGGGAGGGGGAAGGAACTCCAGGCGAGGGCGCAGAGGTGAGCGGAGAAGAGGGGCTCAGTTGCCCGCAGCTATCTGATTTGTGAAGCATAGAAAGGCTGTGTGCACTGGCATGCACACGCAGTTAGGACTGAAAAGTGGCAGATTTCTCAGAAGCTGTAAACATTAAAAAGATAATGTGCACCTATGTGTGATTCAAAATAAAATTATTAGCAAGCGTACATTCGGCTGACATCGAAATAGCCAGAATTCTACAACGTGGACTAAAACTCACAAAAGCCACTATGCTCATTAAAGCTAAAGGCCTTTGAGCTTTACCTTGAGAAAAATGTAGACGCATCAGGGATTATTAAAGAGGGCAGTGGCTGGGGCTGCAATGGGGAGGACGGATTAAAAGGAAGACAGGAATTGAGGCTAAATAGTCCATCAGAAGCTATTGCCTGGGTTTCTGCAAGAGATAAGAGCAATGGAAACCAAGCAATGATGGTAAAGATGCAGTAAACAAATTTTTTAAAAAAGAATGTAGAGTTACAAGGGTTGAATTAGCGGTAGTAGGTAGAGAAGAGGATTTAAGGAGGCTACTCATCTCTTTTGTAGGCAACTGTGCAGATCAAAGAAGGAAAGAGCCTTTCGTCTCATTGTTTATCACCTGCAAGGAATTACCCACCCATCCTTGCTGGTCCTGTGGATAACCTCTTCACATCAAGTCTGCACTATCCAGTACAGTAGCCACTATACACCCAGGGCTATTTATATTTAATTCATTAAAATGAAATAAAATAAAAATTCAGGGCCTCAGTTGCACTAGCCATGTTTCAGGTGCTAAGTAGCCATGCCTGGCTTGTGTTGATAGCACTGCATCAAATATATTGGTGATATTGCCACACACCACATCACCATTCTTCCATCAATTTTATGCAATAAATTACCCTATGACCCACACATTGATATGTCATTTTTCTTTTTGATCTAGAAGACATCAAGTCAATTCTAAAGATAGGAATCTCTATCTACCTATAAGTATAAATTAAATGCATAAATGCTTGGGAAGAGAAGTGCAGGGTATTTAGAAACCAAACCTTCAGTGGTCTCAGTCTTATATAAGACTGAATGAACTTGTGGCAAACAAGCTGGGAGCTAGTAATGGCAAGTAACAATTATTTGTGTGTTCCTGACATAGTACCAATGGCCAGGAAGAGGAGAAGAATCAACTTAATGAAATTCAATCAATCTCCCTTTTAATAACTACAAAGGGTTTTATGAACACTATAATCTGCTGGAGTTAGAAATATTCGCATGATAATATCTGAAAACAACAACAAAAATAACAACTCTATTTGGTTCAAGTTCAAAAGAAAGAAAAGGTACTGTTTACTTTCATGCAGGGGGCAGGCAAGGGAACCCAGGAATTCATTTTAGACCAACTGATACAGGCACTTTACTTTCTGAGTTTCCAAAGAGCCTCATGAAGAGACCCATCCACATTAAGGAAAGAAGGGAGCTTGGCGAACTGGACAGAGGAGCTCTGACTTTGAGTAACATAGCTGACACTGCTATAATCTAAAAAAAAAAAAAAA
>CAUYRT010032122.1:0-33619 GCA_963574885.1 Lepilemur ruficaudatus | reverse complement strand
CGTGTGCTCTTCCGATCTGTTGTTTTAAAAAAATCAAACACATAAAAAAAAAAATGATCTACTAGGCCGGGCGCGGTGGCTGACGCCTGTAATCCTAGCACTCTGGGAGGCCAAGGCAGGTGGATCGTTTGAGTTCAGGAGTTCGAGACCAGCCTGAGCTAGAGCGAGACCCCCGTCTCTACTAAAAATAGAAAGAAATTAATTGGTCAACTAAAATATATAGAAAAACTTAACCGAGCATGGTGGCACATGCCTGTGTCCCAGCTACTCGGAGGCTGAGGCAGGAGAATTGCTTGAGTCCAGGAGTTTGAGGTTGCTGTGAGCTAGGCTGACACCACAGCACTCTAGCCCAGACAACACGGTGAGACTCTGTCTCAAAATAAATAAATAAATAAATAAATAAAAAAAAAAAAAAAGATCTACTAGGGAAGAGTACTGATGAAGGTTTTTCCTATAAATTTATTTAAAAATTAACACAAAAATCAGAAAATGTTAGATCTGGAAAGGGCATTATAAGACATTTGCTCTCTACTTTTAAAGACAAAAATGTGAGGCCTAGAGAGTGGTTAAGTGACTTATCTGTCACACATTTAAAACACGTTTCCTAAAGAAGTGGGCACTCATTTTAGTTCAAGCCGTAGTAATGATAAAGAGATTTAAATGCTGTCCTTCAGATTTTCCAAATCTTATTAACTACAAATGTCACCTCAAATAGGATATTCTTGCTTCCTAAAAAGATTATTTTAGAAAATTGTCAAACTCTGGCAAAAAAAAAGACTAAAAATTATAAAATAACTTATTTCACAGGTTTTTCCCTATTAAAAGAAAATTCTGCACACTATTTTAAAATGATATGTTCTCTCAGTAACTGTATTTATCTCAAAGAGTTTATGTTGATCTGTATAACTTCTTTGGTTTGTTCTAAGTTTGGCTCCCTTAATATTTCTTTCTGCCATTGAAACCTTTTTGATGAGATAATATAGTTAATTTTAAATCATTCTTTAAAATGTGTTTGTTTATAAAATCACGAAATATAATTGTTAATGCTAAAAAATGTATTATTTTAATTTAAAGTAAAGCAACTAAGATATTGTATGTTAGGTAATTAAAGCAGTATTATTCTTTATGAGGAAAGCATAAGGTAAAACAAAATAGACTTTAAATACGCTCACAATGGTTGCTTTTTCAGATTCAACAGACGAAATTTACACACACAGCAAAAAACCCTTGATTTCTATTGGTAACAAATTCAATAATGCTGACTGAATTTATAAAATTTATAATGCCTGATCAAATAAATTTTACAGCAACAGTAACATGAGCTAGAAACCGAATTCACAGAAAAATCCAACATGGTCTATAGCATAAGCAGTTTACAGTTTATGGAGGGACTGGGCATGAATAGCTAACCACAACTCAACATGACAATTGCCTTTAAGAACCTAAGCATAGTATAGTAAGAGGAGAGAGAGAGGTCAATTAATTTTCTCTGCAAAAGCAGAGAAAAGCTTCAAAAAAGAAGTCCCATTTCAGCTTGATTTTAAAGGATGAATATAATAGTCAAATGAAATCAAATTTCCAGAAATTTGCATTTTTCATAGAAAATAAATGAGGCCATTTTGAGAGAAGCTTCTTTCAGAATTTTATGTATAATTTTGTGCATTAGAAAGAAAGTGGTAAGTGGTCAAGTGGTTTGAGTTAACTTGGCTGTGTTTTAAGAAACTTTCATCTGAAAATTGGAATATTTTAACAGGGAAAATAACCAGTCATATTTTTTAGTGAAGGGATTTGTTACTTGAGTTTTTGTTAAATTGTTCATGAACCCACAAAGGGTTTTTTTTTCCTTCTCCTACACTTGGTTGCTTATCACCAAAAGCCAATTACTAAAATAATGAGGATTGCCAAGAAGAAATGAAGTTTATTTTTGGTTGACAGCAACCAGGAGATGAGACTACTGTTTCAAATCCATCCCCTGGACTGATAGGGTTAGGGGTATTTTACAGGTGAAATGAATAATGCAGAAAGTGGCTGAGCATCATTACATGTTCGGGGTGGAGTGCAGGGCATGCAAATGCAGTGAGAAATCATATTACCATGTACATCACGTGATCAAAATGGCAGATGAGCCCCTCCTAGCGTGGAGATTTTAGTAGTATCATGAGCTAAAAGTTAATATTGGTCATCCTTTTGGTCTTGTGCACATGCAGGTGGTGGAGAGCAGGTTGCTCACTGGGTCCTTGTGATAGAATGCCTCTTATCTTAAGTTCTTTGAAAAATTGGGCCTTGTAAGAATGTGTAGAATTTGTGACTGCAAGAAGATTCCTATGCTTCTGAAAAACAACTCAAAAGGGAAGGAATCAGTGAAATAGAAAGTTACAAAATTCTGGGCAGCAAATCTCACTGGCCTGAAAATCTGAAACATAAAAGAACTGCAAAAAGGTGTTTTTGTTCATGGAGCCAGTTACAGGGTCATCTCCAAATTAGACATAATTTAGGCTGAAATTGGAGTTAAATCCAACTAATATTTGTTGACTTTGTTCATGTCACTGGGCCATAAGATAGCAACTTCATGTTATCAATTTTATTAATACAAACTAGAAAGTAAAAACGAAAGTGGGTAGTGTGACCCGAACACAGATATTTTATGTCTTTAACACGGTTGCACACTTCTTGGGAGCCAAATATCAATATCTGCTTCACAAACATATTTACAATTACTCTTGATCAATAATTAAATTAAATTCCACATAAGACAACAATTTTGAATCACAGGAAAAACAAAATCACAACTGGCTAGCAGAATTAGGAAAGACTTCATTTAGGAGGTGATCTTCTAGATGGATCTTAAAGATCAACAGGTTCAAAGAAAATATGCAAATGACCAAGAGCATGACAGATGCTCAAAATAATTAGGCATCAGAAAAATGCGAGTAGAAACCACAAACTTCACACCCACTAGAATGGCTATAATTTTAAAAAGGCAGATGCTAGCAAGTGTCGACAAGGATGTGGAAAAATTGGACCCCTCATATACTGCTGATAGCATACAAAATAGAATGCAAAGAAATGCTATTTGGAAAGCAACCTTGCATTCCTCAATATGTTAAATATAGACCCAATATGATTCAGCAATTCTACTCCCAGCAGCAACCAAGAGAGATAAAAACATTCCTCCCAAAAACACTTATACATAAATGTTCATAGCATAAAGTTCATAGTAGGCAAAAAGTGGGAACAACCTAAATCTCCATCAACTAATGAACAAGTAAATAAAATGTAGTCTATACATACAATGAAATATTACTCAGCAATAAAAAGGAATGCTACAGCATGGATGGCATTCCTTATAGATTCCGGAAATTAACCCTCCATCAGGTATAAAGTTTGAAAGTACTTTCGCCCATTTTACAGGTTGTGTCATTATTTAGTTCATTCTTTCTTTTGCTGTGCAGAAGCTTTTTAGTTTGGTATTATCTCATTTGTCTATTTTTACTTTTATTGCTCATGCTTTTGGGGCCTTATCCAAAAAAATCTTTGTCCAGTCCAATGTCATGAAGCATTTGCCCTATGCTTTTTTTCCTGGTAGTTTCATAGTTTCAGGTCTTACATTTAAGTCTTCAATTCATTTTCAGTTGATTTTTGAATGTAGTGAAAGATATGGATCCAGTTTCAGTCTTCTACATGTGGGTATCCAATTTTCCCAACACCAATTATTAAAAAGACTGTCCTTTCCCCCAGTGTGTTTTCTTTGCACCTTTACTGGAAATCAGTTAACTGTAGATTCATAGATTTATTTCTGGCTCTCTATTCTGTTCCATTGGTCTATATGTCTGCTTTTATGACAGTATCATTCTGTTTTGGTTGCTATAGCTTTGTAGTATATTTTGAAATAAGATAGTGTGATGTCTCCAGCTTTGTTTCTGAGGTTGTTATTCTCAAGATTGCTTTGGCTATTCAGAGTCTTTTGTGATTCCACATGAATTTGAGGATTGCCTTTTTTTATTATTTCTATGAAAAATGTCATTGGTATTTTAATAGGGATTGCATTAAATGTATCGATTGCTTTAGGCAGGATGGACATTTTAACAATATTAATTCTTCTATTTACTGAGCATGAGATTTTTAACACTTATTTGTATCTTCTTCAATTTTTTCATCAATGTTTTGTGGTCTTTAGTATGGAGATCTTTCACCTCCTTCATTCAATTTATTTTTGAGTAGCTTATTTATTTTTTGTAGCTATTGGAAATTGGAAAGTTTTCTCTATTTAGTTTTTAGATAGTTCACTATTAGCATATAGAAATACTCCTATTAGCATATAGAAATGATTTTTGTATGTTGATTTTATATCTTGCAACTTTATTGAATTTGTTATTTCAAAATATCTGTCATCAAGTTCAAAAATTCTTTTCATTTTGATATAGTCTATTGTTGAGTCTATCAATTGTATTTTTAATTTTTTATTGAGTTCTTCATTTCTAAGATTTTTCTGTTTTTGTTTATTTCTTATAATATTTATGTCTTTGTTGAATTTCTCATTCAGATCATAAACTATTTTCTTGATTTCCTAGGATCATTTATTCATATTCCCTTGTTTCTCACTGATTTTCCTTAAGATTAGTATTTTTAATTCATTTTATGGCATTTTGTAATTTTTTTTCTCGGGTCCTGTTACTAGAAAATTATTATGTTCCTTTGGACGTATCATGTTTCCTTGGCTTTTCATGTTCCTTGTATGTTGATATCTGCACATTTGATAGAACAGTCACCTCTTCCCTTTTTAAGGAGTAGTTTTTGTAGGGAAAGACTTATTTCTTTAGATGAAGCCTAGATGTCAATTGAGTAGGGTGCATTAGCTTTGGTTCTGCGTAGATGCAGTAGTGTAATCTCCATGCAGTTTCTTCTGTAATAATTCACATCAGTGATGTCTGCAAATATCTTAGTGGCCTAGATTGAAAGACACTGTGGTGGAGGTGGCATGACTTTGGCAGGGATGGGCTTGCTGGACTTGTTCTCAGGCTGGGGATAGTATATGGTAGATTGGCTAGTTAGAATCTGGGGTCAATGGGGACAAGACCACCAGTCTGTTTTTCAGGTTAAGAGCGTGGGTGCTAAGTGGTTTGGTCAGCTTAGAGAAAGAGTTTCCAAGAGAAGTTTCACTGGGTTGATTTTACCTCTAGGGACACAGGTGTGTGGTGATTTGGTCAACTTGGGAGTAGGGCTACCATGCTATTTCTCTAGCCAGGGGTGTGGGTGTGCAGTGATTCAGCTGGCTTGGGAGTGGGGCTATCTGGGGTAGGCCTCTGGGTCTGGCTATTTGCCTGGTTCAGGATTGGCTTCTGGGCTGTGTAGGACTGCCTCTTCCTTAGGAGGCAGGACATTTCCTGGGTTCAGGCACTATACTCACAACTGTTCCTGGGCTCAGGTTCCAAGTATGAGGTTGTGGTATTGCAGCCAGCCATGTGAGCATGCTGGAATAATGGCAGAGTCTTAGGGCGGGATGAACACGGTGGCCACTGACCCCTAAAGCAGGACACACTCCAGCAGTGACTTTGGTTTCAGAATGGCACCTTGCTATAGCAGCTTGAGTCATGGGGGCTGGTGGATGCATGATACAGTCTCCTCCTCTTGAGCAATGTAGCTGTGTGAACTGCTGGCAGCTCCCCAACCTGGGCTCAGAGCCTCTGAGGACTGCTCGATTCTCTTGTAGCAAGGACTGTAGGTATCTGTGATGATGAGCTATAGGGGCTGTCTGTTTATCTTTTTCTCACACTGGGAAGTCCCTCTTGGCTCTAAGCCAATCCTGGCAGGGGAGATGCTGACAGCAGAGGCAGGGTGTTTTGCTCCACTCTCTATGCTGTCATCCTGGGTTTCTGTGCTTCACAGGGACTTTGCCACTCCCTTGATGCACTTCAGCACTTTCCTTCAGACACTCTCATCAAATTTTAGTTGTTTATATGTTGTGTTTGGTCCTTTTCTGTGGGAGAGATGAGTGCCAGGCACCTCCATTCAGCCATCTTGCTGATGTCCCTCGGGGGTTTCTTTTTGAGGTGATGGAAATGTTCTCAAATGAATTGTGGTGATAGTTACACAACTCTCTGAATATAGTAAAAATCATTGAATTGTGCATGTTAAACAGGTGAATTATATGATATATGAATTATATCTCAATAAAGCTGTTAAAAATAGAATTTTAAAAATCCGTCTACTAAAATGTAGTAAGAACATTTCAATTTGGAGAATGAATGCACCAATTTTTATTTTGTCCAGCTATTCCTAGCCACTTGCTGTATTCAATGTTTTCTAGTTTTTACTATTACAAATTAGTGATAATTAGCATAGTTATGCAATAATTTATTTATACATCTTTTTATTCTTTCTACATGCGATAGTCAACAAATAATTTTTTTTACAAGAGCTATGAGATTTCTACATGTGAAAAGCATTAGAGATCAATGGTCAATAAAAGTTCTGGAATTAGAATGTTGGAATTCAAATCTCTGCCTCATCACTTACTGTCATTTGACCTTAAAGAAATCATATCATCACTGGAAGCCTCATTTGTAATAACATCTATCATTAAGGTTGTTAGAATTTAATGTATTGATTTCTGTAAAGTGCTTAAAGGATAGACTAACCTATAGTACAGGATCATCAATGGCTAACATTATGGTGCACAAAGTGCTAGACTAGGTGTTGGTTATACAATCACAAACAAAATACTCATGATCCCTGCCTATTGTGGAGTATAAAATCAACTGACCCATGCATCTTTGCAACAAGTCCATTTATATCTAAATGATAAATTTCTAAGCACAGAATTGCTACATAAAACAACTCTATAAATTTAATGCCAATTGGTAAATATTATAAAGTGGATAATTATATGGTATTCCCAGCATAACTCATTTGGCTTTCCTTTATGATTTTGTTAGCTAGAATATACACAATAATGTTGCATGGTTATAGATGGCAGGTATTCAAGTGGTGATTCTAATTTTAATGAGACTAATTTAATGTGGCCTGGGTTTGAAATTGTGTTGGTAGTTGATTTGGAAAATATATATATATATATATATATTTCATTTTATGGAAATAAAATTTTTATTTGATTGGATTTTTAATAATTTACATAACTCATTTTTCAAAAATACATATTGACTCATACTGAATTTGTGTTTGGCATCTACAGAGAGATTTTTATGTTTTTTCCCTTATCCATGATTTATGAATATAGCAGACATTATTAATATATTTTCTAATATGTAATGGTCCCAGAAAAATTCTTACTTTGTCATCATCTTAGCCCTGTGTACTCCAAAACAAAGCACAAGTCTAAAATGCACATTTGGTAATTTGTTATCGGATAATCAATCCAAGCATAGTAGCAATCAAGTAAGGCATAAAGTAAGGCAGGGAAGGAGATAAAACAAATATAAGATGACATGTTTCTGAATGGCTCTAGCTTAGTAATAAGCAGGGCTAATTCTTGGTTTTGCAAGGCATCGTTAGAAGCCTTTTGGGATATGGCATCCAGAGGAAAAGAAGGGAAGATGTATCCCCCACTCCTCTTTGTCATCCATATCTCATAGATGAAATCCACTCCAAAAGGCCTTAAATTGTGTGCACTTTTGTATTGTGGGACCTGTCCTCTCCGAGTAGCCACTCAGTAAGCCAAGGTCTCTGGGTGACAGTGTTCCAAATGCACAGATGTAGCATATACTCTCCTTACTGAGTAGCACCACACAGCCTGTGAATTCCATCACCTATAATGGCGGTATGGGAAGCTGCAGAGTGATAAGCATCTAGGGAACAAGCACCTTGAGAATGTGTGTATTTGTGTGTGTGTGTGTGTGTGTGTGTGCGCGCGTGCGCGTGCGCATGTGTGTGTGTTGGTTGGTTTGGGAGAAGTGGAGGGGCAGAGTGATCATACAGTTGTTTTGAAGATTGACCAATAATACAATCATGTGGTTTAAGTCTTTAAATATATGTTTGGCACTCTTTTTAAAATTTTGCTTTGGTATATTTTCCAAACTCTCTGTATTTGTTTATTTATTTCATTATATATGAATATTTTAGACACTGTGTATTTATTTTATATTGTTTGTTTTCACTCAATATGAGTGTTTTAAAGTATTTATGATATTTTTAAATTTATTCACTGAGATAGCTGACAAGCTGATTTTTTAGGCAATGTGATTTTTCATAATTCTTTGGTCATTTAAAAGAAAATTCAAGCTGTAGTTGCTCAACAAGTAGGCTGAATTTAATATATGAAAGTAAAAGCACTTCTTAAAATCATTACAAAGTTTATTCTCAAAACTATTGTTTTAATCTGTATTCCAAATAATATTTCATTTTTTATTATAGTGTATCATGACCAAATTTTTTGTATGCAGTGAATACAAAGGTAGTTTAATGTAACTTTCCACCTTAACGAATTAGATTTAAAATGTTATGATTATTTCAATAGATGTGGGAATATCATTTTATAAAATTCCATACTATTTATGATTTTTTTTAAAAAAAAAGATTTTGAGTCAACTAGGAATAGAAGGGAACTTAGTCTAACTGCCTAAGGATATCTATAAAAAATATTCGTAATGAGAAAAATTTGGAACTGTTTACTTTAAAATAAGGAATTAGCAAGAAGCTTAATATCAATACTGATATGGGTTAGGGGCACAAAATTACCATCATGCAGTGTGGCCATAAAGTAAGGTTTACTGATGGAAAGACACAGCAAGGGGTGGGGCTGGGTAGACTTATAAACCATCCTCTGCCGTTCTGAAGAGAGGCTTGCCAGATAGGGTGACTTTTTGTGATAAAACTAAACTATCACTTGGTGATACGTGATTATGAGCTCATTTTTGCTTGATCTTCATGTTTAGAAATCTGGATGACTCAATTTGGGATGATTTCTCTAGAGGGGGTTTATATTTGCTTCGGCTACACACCATATTTCTTTTGCTTGTTTTTTATTTCCCCTGTGCTGGAACCACTCCCTTTGAAGAACTCAATTAACATGCAAAAGCCTCAGGTTAATCTCCCCACACTTTGCTGCTGGGTCCAAACTCAATAAGTGCTCTTATTGACAGTCTATGCATTTCTCATAGAATATTTGTGAATATTTTCCTTAATCCCTAAAATCATGGCAAATTTCAAATATATGCGTAAGAGAACAGAATAATATAATAAACACTATGCAACTATCTCTCAGCTTCTTTAATTATTTTTAACTCAGATATAATCTTGTTTTATTTATATACAATCTACTGCTGTAACCCCTGCTGTCTCAGTGTATTGGCTTCCTCTTGAGCAATGGGCAATGAACCTGATTGGGTTGCAAAAAGGACAGCAAGAAAGGGTGAGATTTATCTAGTAATATTTGTACTTTTCACTTACTGGTTAAATGTCCTGATTTATGGTAAGCATCCCAATGCTGGCTCATTTTAGGAAAATGTTATTGTTTTGTCTTTCAGAGAGCTAAGTATGTACCTGTGCACTGTAAAGTTATTTGACATAGACAAAATTCTAACAGAGGTAAAGGTCAGAAAAAGAGCAATAAAATGTTTTATGAGTCATCTCTTTATTTTTTTTTATTATGTATTTATTTTATTTATTTATTTTTTTTGAGACTGAGTCTCACTTTTTTGCCCTGGGTAGAGTGCCATGGCGTCAGCCTAGCTCACAGCAACCTCAAACTCCTGGGCTCAAGCAATTCTTCTGCCTCAGCCTACCAAGTAGCTGGGACTACAGGCATGCGCCACCATGCCTGGCTAATTTTTCTATATATTTTTAGTTGTCCAATTAATTTCTTTCTATTTATAGTAGAGACGAGGTCTCGCTCTTGCTCAGGCTGGTTTCAAACTTCTGACCTTGAGCAATCTGCCTGCCTCGGCCTCCCAGAGTGCTGGGATTACAGGCATGAGTCATCTCTTTAAAAACTCCACCCTTTTGAAGAATTTAAATCTGTATTCCTTCCTGAGGCCAGTAAACAATGGGGCAGAAAAATATACTTTGCTGTTTGGTTTTTAGTATCTTAACCTACAGGAGATAACCCAACAGAATTGTCCAGACAGGGGTCACAAGATCATCACCTGACATAAGAACGTCTACCAAAACCACCAATTATAGTTAAAAAACAATAGCCCAAATCCACAACATGTGACATTGTGTTAGGTAAATAGGAAGGCAATCCAGGTCTCCTAAGGAGGACATTGGGTGCTGTTGCCTTGGTGTAGTTGCCCCACCTGGGAAGAAGGACAAGGGTGGGCTTCAGGCCCCCATAGTCCTGCCCCACTTTGATCCTGCCCTGAGCTACTGCCATACCTGGAGTGGGAAGGAACACCCTACAAATCTACCAATCAGAACTCAGCACCCCAGCTGCAAAAGAATGCAGAAAACTATCTAGCCCATGGGCCAAGCAGCATCGGTATCATAAAGTCTGGAAAGTGACCTAGAACCCACACGCATGATAAGACTCAGGTCATGCAGCTCCCAACTGTCCAATAAAATTGGATCCATGGTGATGTTTGAACCCACAGGAAGGTTCCGATCTGGACACCATAAAACAAGACCCAGACTATAACTAAGCTCTTTTTTTCCTGCTGTGGCAAGGAGTCCAGTCTCATTGGTGGAGTATGTATCTTGCTCTGTAAACCTGTATCTTGCTCTTGCCATGTAATCCTATCTTGCTCCCCCTCAATAAATTTTACCTCATGCTTGCCTTAATTTGGTGCATCTGGTCATTCTTTGACCATGGGCGAGCCAAGATCTGAAATTTCAGACTGAAACTTGACACTGGTCATGTAGACCCAAGCCCAACCACTGAACCCCTCTGCCCTTTTAAACAGAACTATCTTTCTACCTAAAGGGAGGATGGCAGTCTTTGAAACGCTAGTCCACTGCCCTCCTCATTTGCCAGCAAAGTAATAGGCTGCTCTTTCCTTTCCCTCAAACCACTTGTCCTTGTTCTTTGTTCTCACTGATTCAGCCTCAGGGGCAAGTATGGAAATTTGAGTGACAGAAAACAGAATTACATTTAACTCTACCTCGGCTTCATTTCTCCCTTGCCCTTCACAATAGCTCTTGTGCCTAGATTCCTTCCTGCCCCCAGACTTCCAGTTGAGAGTGGAGGGAAGTTTAATTTTTTTCCCCTGAAGTTTTGATATATTTGAGTCTATGAAAGAAACTGGTACTAGCCAGATTAACAGGAAAAAAAAAGGTATACAAATTTTATTATTAATAACATATATACAGGCATGAGAGCCATACAAATATGCACAGCCAGGTCTATCCTTCTTCAATCTAAAAAAGATTAACTGAGAATCTGACATTTTTTAAGGTCTGAAAAGAACATTTACCATCTATTCTCTTTAAGGGCTGCTAGTTTTAAGCCTTCATTTACATAACAAGACCACCTTTGCTAGTTCTTCAAGCCTCTTCCTCTTTCCTCCCAAAACCTGTTTTTCTAAGTCCCCATTCTTTAAAAGCCTCTGTACCTCATTGAAGAGTTGACATCTTCATTTTCTGAGAGTTCCTGTGTATACATGTTAAAATAAATTTGCATAGCCTTTCTTTTATTAATCTGCTTTATTGTGAGTTGATTTTTCAGCAAAAGGTGAAATTTTCCCTTCATTCTAACAGTAGCAGGACAGGTTATGGGAAGGAGAGAAGAGAAAAGGCCTGGCTAGCAAAGGTAGTCATGTTATGTAGATGAAACTGCACAGGTAACAATGCAAAGAAAGAATAGATGAGTGTCAGACTCTCGGTTAATATTTCCTAGGATAAGGGGACTTAAAAGAAAGCCTGTTTGCATCTGTTATTTACTTCATTTCTTCTATAGATGTGAATCTCCCCCACAAAAGACAGCTTTGCATAGCTACTTCTGTCTGCAAGCCCTTTAAACAGCCATCTCAAAATATGTCAAAGAAGTATGAACCAAAATAAAGTTTTAAGGCTCACTGTCCCCCCCACCCCCGGGCTGACTGAATGGACCCCCTTGTGGCCAAAGGAATATCCTAAAACTAAATTGTCTGCCAGAATGAGGGAGGTCAGACATGCCTCATCATGTCCCCCCTCCCTTCTTGGAGACATCCTTTGTGACCCATTGACAGGCCTAAGGGTATGCAAGACAAACCTGCAGGTCCTCAGTTTACACAACAAATCTATGTCTGGTGGCTTATCTCTGATAATAGCTCCTTATGTTAAAACATTCCAAGCCTTTAGACAAAGCTTCATGTCTTTAACCAATTACAAGCCAAAAAATCTTTAAACCGACTTATAACCTATAAGCTCTCCCCTTCGAGATTGCCCCCCTTTTTGGGCTAAGCCAATGTATGCCTCCCACATATTGATTTATGGCTTTGCCTGTAACCCTGTCTCCCTGCAATGTATAAAACCAAACTGTAACCTAACCACACCCAGCCCACTTGCTCAAGGCTTCTTGAGAGTGGCTCCAGCTCATGGTCCTCAAATCTGGCTCAAAATAAACTTCTTTCAAATATTTCAGAGTTTAGATTTTTCCATCCACAGAAATATATTTTGGGGTAAAATTTTTAGTTTCCTTCAAGAGGCAAACATCAGCCTCAATATTTCTTAACTCCAGGGTATTGCTGTCAAGCCTTTCAAAGGATTATATTACAAACTACTTGGCTACCATCACAGGGTGATCTAGAATTTTCTGAGGTCATCAAATGAAGCTGAAGTGTAGGAGGAAAGTTCCCTAATCTCCCCCAGGAGATGTCTTGGAAACCCCTCTTACATGGTATAGGTGAGAGAATTCCTTCCTCTCTACTTAATGAAGAAGGGAGAGGAAATATCACCATTCTCTCAATGCCTGCACAATTCTTCCAAAAACATCTACCCTCTCAAATAAATTTTCTGCTTTTTTATAAATAAGATGGAAGAGAGTGAGAGGGATATTTCAGCTTAGTCATGTAGTAGTATCAAGCAATTTTCTTTAGAATATGGAGTTTTATATTATTAAAAAAAAAAGACCAATGAGTTCTATGGAGACAAAATGAGAGTTTTATTTTCTGATAGTGTTGGATGACAGTCTGAGATGTGGGTTTTGGGTGTGCTCATGGCCAAAGAATGACCAGACACACCAAAGTAAAGCAAGCATGAAAATGAGATTTACTGAGGAGACAAAGATAGGATTATAGAGCAAGAACAAGTCATAGGTTTACAGAGTGACATACATATGCCACAGATAATGACTGGACCCATTGTTACAGCAAACGAGAGCAAAAAGGGCTTATGGTTTGGGTCTTGTTTTATAGTGTCCAGATTGGGACCTCCCCATGGCTCAGATGTCACCATGGAACCACTTTGATTGGACAGTTGGGAGTTGCATGACCTGAGTCTTACTGCGCATGTGGATTTCCCATGAGCCTTTCTGAAAGCCCATTGTAGGGCATGAATTGCAACAGCCCCCACTTTCCTCCCTAGGAGACCTGGAATCCCTCCTATCTACCTAACAATAGTAGTCTGCAGATTGTGGAGTCATAGTCTTCGGAGTAAACTGAAAATATGCTCCAAGGGCAGGGTTGGCAAGTTAGAGATTACAGACACTCTCCACTCCTAAGAGGGGAGTGAGGAACAGTCTTAATTGGTTGATCTTTAAGCCCCAAATCGCCATTCTCTCTTAATTAATTATTTTCAGGTGGTTAGTTGGTGCCCAATAGTCTGTTGGTAGTCATTTGGGGAAATTTTAGCTGTAGTCTCTCTCAAAATGGACAACAGGAGCTGGTTTGGCTTCATTGTAGAAAGGAAAGTCCTGTGACACTTTTACATCTTTCTGAGACCACAGAGTACACGACCACTTCTTTACTCATCCATTACTGCCTCCCTTTGTTTTAACTTTGAGATCTCAGTTAGCCATGGGGAGTCTATTTTGTCTGTTGGCTTGGGGACATACTTTAACAATATCCATCATTGTTATTGGCTTTGAGGTCCAGAGACAATAAGAATCTCTTCCACTTCTTATTGTAATTATCACACATTATTTGCAACATTCCTCACAAACCATGTGGTCTTATCATGAGACAGAGCATCTTAGACTATCCTTTATTTTTTTGCTTTGTAAAGATGCAGCTCAGTTCCTGTGGCTAGAGAACAAATAATTACCAGTAACTGAGTACTTTGTAGGTATTGGTACTATCCTAACCACTTTTTATATCATCTCATATAATCTTCAAAATCATATTATGAGGTAGATATAATAGTTATTATATTTATTCTACTTTAATAGAGTCAACTGAGAGCAGATAAATTACTTACAATTGCACAGTTAGTCAGGGACTGAGCTAAGATGTGGACCCAAGACTGTTTGATTATTAGATCTGTGATCTCAAAAATCATAGTATACTGTGAATAGCTTTTGGCTAAACAATATTTCTTGGATCAAGGTCCTGAATATTGAGCATTATGAGTTCTTAATCTAATCATCCACTCTTGTAGGAATACAAGAATTTTTCAATCTCCTGGGTTTTTAAACTTCAAAAAAATTACTATATTTTTCTCTTAGGGACAGGCCGATAGATTTTATAATATTGTTAGAGGTACATGTGATGAATTATTTCTATTATTATTGTTATTATTTTTATTTCTAGCCTTGCTTCTTTCTCTAAGTTTGAACTTCTTTTCCAGGAGAGTAGAAGGGTTGAGATGTTTGTTATGATTCTTATCACATCTTCAACAATAAACATTTATTTGGCAATTTCTGTGTGCAAGACACTGTACTAATTGCCAGAATGCAAGTAAACGTGATCTCCAGCTTAATCGAGTTTACAGTCTAGTTAAAAATGGGAGGAAACTTATATAGAGAGAAAAGATAAAAATATAATGCAACCTACAATAATTTTCTACAGGAAAGTTGATAAATGCTTTAAGAACTCAAGAGTTGAATTTAATCAGTATGGGCTGTCTAATCAGGAAAAACTTTTTATTCAGGACGTTTATGATTGGCCATTATAGAAACAAAGAATGGCCATGAGAGAAGAAAAGCATTCCAAAGGGAACAATGAAGTAAACTAATTGGAGGAAGCCTTGCACAAATAAGCTTTGATGAAAGCATAGGGTAGTCCCTGTTGTAAAGTAGTGGGGTTGGATTTAGAAAAATGAGTTAGGACTTTGTTTGTAAGAATCTTAGATAACTTCTTAAAATGTGGAATAACTCAAGATCTTTAGCAGGAGAAGAATAGATTTAAGAATATTGGGCTAGTAGTGGGGTGGAAGGAAAAACATTAAAGATGAAAAACAATAAAAAGCTATTTATGGAAAAGAAAATGGTTGCAATCTAAACTTTCTGTTTATCTCTTTGATAAGCTCATTCTTGCTTACATTTATGTTACTCTTTTACCTACCAAGGAAGAACATACTTGTGATTAAGGGCACACATGACAGCCACATGACCTGGTTTGAATCTCTGTGCATCATTTTTCTGCAATAGATGAAGTTTGGGCAAAACATAATGATGGGGGAAAAATGGTGATAGGGTAAAGGTGTACTCTCTAAAAGGTTTGTGGACAAGTTCTCAGACTGATCCACATGTCAGCAAAATATGAATAATAGGAATGTTTTGGACAACTGGAAAACTCTAAGCAATAAAAAAACACATGTAGCAATTAGCAAGAATATTAAATATTCTAGGTCGCAACTTCCAGCTTTCTAATTTCAATTTGTCTTAACTTTTTTAAACACACCCAAGGTAGTTCATCCAAAAGCCATTGCAGAAATGCCAGCTATTTCTTCATGACCAAAAATCCTGATAAAATGTTCTTATGTGTGTTAATCATCTACTGATGACTTGGTAAAGAGAAAAGAAGAAAAGAACCAATTAAATCAATACATAATGTTACAGCTGAGTAGGCTGTGTTAGAGTAAACTAATTTTTATAACAAAAAACTTCAATGACTTATTAAAAGAAAGGACTTTCTCTCATTCTGTAAATCAACTCTAACTACCTCACTGAGGCCCTGGGTAATACAAGCCTGTTGCCCCTCCCCTCTGGAGCACATGATAGCAGTCAAAATATCTCCTCCAGAAACTGTATAGTTAATTAGTCAAGATTCCAAGGCACCAGGAGAAAAGACAGAAAACAATCATATTTGAAAAGGATTTGCACTTTTATAATATCCCTGGGTGTGTCTTATGCACATGAAAGTTTGAAAAGCACTAGTTTAGACCTGCACTGTTCAACATGGTAACCAATAGTCACATGTGGTTTTAAGCACTTAGAATGATGCTAGTCAGAATTGAGATGTGCACAACACAACAAGTTTATATTAGATAGTATTTCTATAGATCACCAAATGCACTGAAAATAAATTTTAAGGAAATTATATTCTTTTTTCCTTTGAGTTTGCATGTGATTTGAACATGTTTTGTTGGGAGGAAAATATCATGCACATAGTCTTTGACTTTCATTTATCAGACTTTTGTACAACTAACATTGTAGCATACTGTGCATTTATTATGCCCTATTATTTTACTCCAAACATTTGATGAGCAATCTAATATGATCCAGGCATTATGCTAACTATCAGGGAGATAATCAAGAAAGTAAACAAGATCTCTTTATTGAACTAATTTGTAGTCTATGGTGTTAAGACAACAACTCTGTGAAGTATAGTAAGGTGTAATGAGGGCCGTATAAAGTCATATGAGGAAAGATAAAAGGGCTGGAATTTGGAAATAGCTGACAGTTACATTTCCCAGGATAATGTTATTTAGGTTATTAAGTATGAAATGTCTGATTTCCTTAAATACTTATTTTGACAGTTGATATCTCTGACATTTCACTTTGACACTTCTAGTTTTATTTTTATTGTGAAGGTACATCCTCATTCTTTCAAATGCATGGTTTGGCCTATGATTATCTTTCCGTTTTTTTTTTTATAGCAATTTTTGTGAAACCATGGATAAGTCAAAAATTTGTGTTATTTTTGAATATGAATTCCTTAATGGAACCAATGCAGCACAGACAACTTGAAATATCAATGAAATATTTGGGAAGGATGTGGCTAATTAAGGCATAGTACATGGATAGTTTGGGAAGTTTCATTCTGGTGAGTTTAGTCTTGAAAATGAGCCACATGGGTGACCTGAGACCAAGGAGGATAATGATGAGCTGAAAGATATAGTGGAAGCTAATCAATCTCAACTTACACATGAATTAGCAGCAAGGTTTGATGTTACTATTCCAATATTATTGGACCATTTGAAACAAATGGGCAAGGTAAAGAAGCTGGGTAGATGGGTTTTGCATGAATTATTAAATGAGCATCAGAAAAGAAATGGTCTCAAAGCTTACCTTTCTTTGCTGTCATGACATAAAGGTAAACCATTTCTATACCACATTATGATATGTAATGAAAAATGATCCTTTTAGACAATTGCAAGCATTCAACACAATGGTTGGATAAAGATGAAGTGCTGAAACACAGTCCAAAACTGAATATTCATCAGAAAAAGCTAATGTTGTCTGCTGGTCCAACACTGATACTATCCACTATGGCTTCATGAAACCTGGTCAGTCAATGACAGTGAATGTCTACTGTAACCAATTGGATGTAATGATGAGGATGCTTATGATTAAGCAGCCAGGATTGGTCAATAGAGATAGGCCAATCGTTTTGCAAGACAATGAACACTTGACCACATGTTGCACAAACAACTCTGCTCAAACTATATCAGCTAAACTTGGAAACTCTGTCATCCACCATATTCACTAGACCTTGTACCAACTGACCACCACTTCTTCCAGGGTTTGTTCCACTTCTTCCAAGGAAAAATATTCAATTCTCAACAAGCTGTGGAAAATGCTTTTTGTGATTTCATTGCCATTCACTCTCCAGGCTTCTTCGCTGCTGGCATAAACAAGCTACTCTTAAGATGGCAAAACTGTGGATAGTTTAGTTGCATACTGTGATTAATTGTACTGCTTCTGGTTTGAGATATAATAAACTCTATTTTAAAACCCTACTTTTAATTTGAAATTGGACATTTCATATTTAATGACCTAATAGCATTATAGATGGGTTAATAATAGAGGACATAGTTACTGAAAGACATAAAATATTTTACATCAAATATATTTCTTTGACGTATTTTGAGATGGCTGCTGAGAGAGCCAGTAAACATAAGTAACCCTGCAAAGTTCTTTTTCTGTGGAGGAGATTTGCATTTGCAGAGAATCTGCATTGAGGCAGCCAGGTTTTCTCTGGAGCCTTCTCTTGTCCAAATGTAGGAAAGATTAATTGACCTTTAAAAGTCTGAAAGAAACATTGACCATCTATTCTCTCTGAGGGCTACTACCTATGAGGTTTCATTTATATAACAAGACCACTTTTGCTAGCTGGGCTTCATCTTCTCCCTCTCCCATAAACTGTTTTGCTACAATCCAATCCCTAATTCTTTCTGTAAACTCAATATGATATATAAGCTTATGGACCACATTGGGGCTTGCAGTAATTACTCTGTGGTTCTCCCCTGTGTGCACATTAATAAATTTGTATGCCTTTTCTCTAATTAATTTGCCTTTTGTGAGTTGATTTTTTAGTGAAACTTCAGAGGATAAAGGGGAAGTTTTTCTTGGCCCCCTATGTATGCATTTAATATTTTCATAAATTTGGTTCTTAAACTATCAGGTTCTTGGAAAATAGCTTTTATGTAATAAATTGTCTCGTGTTCATTAGCAAACAGTGGGAAAGATGAGAGACTCAGAACATATCTAGAAAATCCTAAAACAAGTGTTTCTTATTCTGGAATAAAGAACAGTTAGGCATCACCTGAGCAACAGGCTCGTGAAGAACCTTGGATATCTTACTCAGAACATTTAGCACACTCAGAAAGAAAGGACCTTCTTGGGATTCAGAAAACAGTAGCTCAAAATGGAGGCCTCAGAAGTAAAAATTCTTCTCTTGTCTCCTGTCCTTGATCTCATGTCCTCCTGTCTCTCACTGTCATTCTTCCCTGAAGCTAGCCATAGAAACTAGGATCCCTCTTCCCCAAGGTGGATCATAAAAGACAAAACTCCTTTCCTTGAAAGCAAGCCATAAAAATTATTCTTTCTAAAAAAGTGACCATAAAGAAATTATCTGATCTACCTTATTTGAGTGTATGTCATAAGATCCTGATTCCAGTGAGGGTCCTGACCCACACTCAGAAGGAAAGAATGCATACTTGGAGGCCAAGAAGAATCTAGACAGACAAGACTTGCTGAGTTGTCTCCCTTAGTCTATTAACAATAGATCATACCCTTTTTGTCCAATCATATTTCTACACTTCTGTCCATACTTTGTTGTACCTAAGCTTAAAAATGAATAATTTCCCCAGTACCTTTGGGTCTTCATTGCTTAAAATGAAGTTTCGCGTGTCAAGAGTGAGAATGGGTATGGGTGGAGGTAGTGTCTCTGTACCCACTAGAATCTTAATACAAAAGTATCTCTTGCTCTCATAGAAACAACAGCCTTACCACATACCACATAGTTTCTAAATTTGATAGTTGTTTTTGTTGTTGTTGTTGCTAAAAAAAAAAAAAAAAAAAAAGAACAGAGGCGTGTAATCCCAGCACTCTGGGAGGCCGAGGTGGGCGGATTGTTGAGCTCAGGAGTTCCAGATCAGCCTGAGCAAGAGTGAGACTCTCTCTTCTAAAAATAGAAAGAAATTAGCTGGACAACTAAATATATATATATATATAAATTAGCCAGGCATGGTTGCACGTGACTGTAGTCCCAGCTACTTGCGAGGCTGAGACAGGAGGATTGCTTAAGCCCAGAAGTTTGAGATTGCTGTGAGCTAGGCTGATGACATAGCACTCTAGCCTGGGCAACAGGATAAGACTCTGTCTCAAAAAAAAAAAACAAACAGAAATAGTGTATTAAGTTTTACTACTTTGAACTTGGTGCATTCTTTTAATGGATGTCCTCAGAAATACAAATGCTTTAGTTCAGCTGCTTTGGAATTCTAGTGCCTTCAATCATTCACTGATTGGTGTTCAGCTCATTAGTGGCTCCAGTGTTCTGTACTGACTAAACTCATAAACTCACAGTATGAATTATTTTTTGGTGCATTAGGCAGAAGCATTTACAGAACTATCTGAGAGGAAAGTATATTTCATACATATATTTTTATAGTTTCTAGAGTGTAGTTTTATATATAAAATGTAAGCCTCAAGTTTGGATGAGGAGCTGATTTATTTCCTGCGTGATTAGATCATACACATGAAACTTCAGTGAGGATAACCACATTGTCTTCTATTTGGGCTTTATTTCCAAAAAGACTTAAGATGAAAAATATACCTAATTAGAATTTTCTTTGAACAGATCCTTTGTGCCTTTAACCACCATGCTGATGACACTATATCTCTATTTACACCTAGGTCAGAGGCACCTTTGTGGGGAAACTTTAAGCTTGAAAATGACTGATTTATGCAACATATGCAAAGAAAATTAAAATATTTCACCCTAAAATATACTTCTTTGACATATTTTGATGGCTGTTCAGAGAGCCAGCAAACAGCAGTAGCCCTGTGAAACTGTCTTTTATAGGAGAGATTTACATCTGTAGAGAATCTGCAATGATACAGCCAGGCCTTCTTAGGTCCAGATCTAGGAAGCGTAACTGAGAGTCTGACACTTTTAAAGGTCTTAAAGAAACATTTACTATCTATTCTTTGTGAAGGTTGATATCTGTGAGGTTTCCTTTTCATAACAATACCACCTTTGCTAGCTAGGCCTCTTCTCTGGCTCCCATAACCTGTCTTGTCACTATGACCTGATTTACCACCATAACCCGTCTTTGTCCGTTATCTGGGCCCCCTATTCTTTCTGTAATTTCAAAATGGTACATAAGCTTCTGAAATCCATTAGGGGGTAATCACTCTGTGGTTCTCTCTCATGTGCACATTAATAAATTTATATGCCACTTCTCCTATTAATCTCCTTTTGTGAATTGATTTTTCGGCAAACCCTCAGAGAAAGAAGGGGAAGTTTTCCTTTTTGTCTCCTACATATGCACTTAACATTTTCATAAATTTGGTTCTTAAACTGTGGAGTTTAAGTTTCTAAAGGAGTTTATTTTGTAATAAGTTGCTGAGTATTCATTAGCAAATAGTGGAAAAGATGAGAGAAAATATCTAGGAAATCCTAAAACAAATGCTTTCTATTCTGGAATAAATAACAGTAGTGTATCACCTCAAGAACAAGCTTATGAGGAATCTTAGATTTTGCTACTCGGCACATTTAATGCATCCAGAAAGAAAAGACCTTTTTGGGGCTCAGAAAATAGTAGCTGAAAATGGAGGCCTCAGAATTAAAAGTTCTTCTCTGACCTTCTCCTGTCCTTCTGTCTCTCAATGTCATTCTTCCCTGAGGCTAACCATAGAAACTAGAATCCTTCTTCCCCAAGGTGGGCCATAAAAGCCAGAACCCCTTTTCCTGAAAGCCAATAATAACAACAACAACAAAAACAGGCTCTTTCAGTATACCTAAAGGATCTCACTAGCTCTCCAGCAATGGACTCCAACCAAAAGGAAATTTTTGAAATGTCAGATATGGAATTCAAATCATGGATCATAAGTAAGCTCAATGAGATTGATGAGAAAGTTCAAAACCAACACAAAGAAATCCAAAAAATATTAATAATAATTTAGGACATGAGTGAAAAATTTACTAAAGAGGTTATACTTTTTTAAAAAATAGCAAAACTTTGGAAATGAAGGACTCATTTGGGGAATTTCAAAATAAAGTGGAAAGTTTTAACAATAGACTAGTCTGAGCAGAAGAAAGAATTTCAAAGCTTGAAGACAAGGCTTTCGAATTAATCCAGTTAGTCAAATATAAAAAAAGAAAATCAAGAGAAATAAAGAAAATCTCCAAGAAATATAGGATTATGTAAAATGTCCAAAGATAAGAATGATAGGAATCATAAGAATCTTCTTCCCTGAGGGAGAAGAAAAAGGAAAATCATGGAAAACCTGTTTGAGGGACTAACGGAGGAAATAAATTTCCCTGGTATCACTAGAGATTTAGATATACAGATACAAGAGGATAATGGAACTCCTTGAAGATTGATTGCAAATAGGACATCACCAAGGAACATAATCATAGTCTGGCCAAAGTCAGAGTGAAGGAGAAAATCCTACAAGCTACAAGACAAAAGCATTAAGTAACTTACAAAGGACAACTCATCAGATTAATAGTAAATTTCTCAGCAGAAACCATGCAAGCCAGAAGGGCTTAGGGTTTCAACTTTAGTTAAAACTTAACTTTAGTTGAAACTTAAACAGAATAACCATCAGCCAAGTATTTTGTATCTTTCAAAACTAAGTTTCTAAATGAAGGAGAAATAAAGCCTTTCCCAGACAAGCAAACACTAAGGAAATGTGTGACTACTAGACCTATCCTACAAGAATTACCCAAAAGTACTCTAAACACTAAAAAGAACAGTTGATATCACCAATGTAAAAACACTGAAAAGTAAAAACTGACAGCCCCTATAAGACAGTAACACAAGGGAGAATACAAAACAACTAAGTAACAATCAACATGATGACTGGAACAGCATCTCATTTATCAATAGTAACATTTTCTGTAAATAATCAAAATGTTCCACTTAAAAGATGTAGATTGATAGAATGTATTTTTAAAAACCCCAAATATCTGCTATCTCCAAGGAACCCATCTGACATGTAAAGAGTCTCATAGACACAAGGTAAAGAGGTGGAAAAAATATTCCATGGAAATGGAAACTAAAAGTAAGAATGAATAGCTATTCTTAGATTAGATAAAGCAGACTTTAAATCAACAACATCAAAAAAAGACAAAGATGGTCATTATATAGTGATAAAGGGATCAATTCAACAAGAAGATGTAACAATTCTAAATATATGCAGCTAACACTAGAGCTACCAGATTCATAAAACAAATACTACTAGAACTTAGAAATAAAATAAACAACAAGACAATAGTAATGGGGGACAACAACACTCTACTAGCAGAACTAGATAGACCACTGAGGCAGAAAACCAATAAAGAAACACTGGATTTTAAGTGGGACTCTAGAACAATTGGACCTAACAGACATTTATACAACATTCTACCCCAAAACTGCATGATATACATTCTTCTTATCAGCACATGAAATATTCTCCAAGATAGACCACATGATAGGCCACAAAGCAAGTCTCAGCAAATTTTAGAAAATCAAAACCAGACCATGTATCTTCTTAGACCACAGTGGAATAAAACTAGAAATCAGTTCCAAGAGGAACTTCCAAAACTATACAAATACATGGAAATTAAACAACCTGCTGCTGATAGATCTTTGTGTCAACAAGGGAAATCAAGGTGGAAATTAAAAAAAAAAATGGAATTGAATGACAGTGGTGACAAAATCTACCCAAATCACTGGGATACAGTAAAAGCAGTGCTAAGAGGAAAGTTCATAGTACTAAATGCCTACATAAAAAAGACAGAAAGGTCACAAATTATCAACATAATATCACACTTCAGGGGACTGGAAAATAGTAACAAACCAAACACAAAGCTAGCAGAAGACAAAAAGTAACAAACATCAGAACAGAACTAAATGAAATTGAAACCAAAAGCACAAAACAAAGAATCAATGAAACAAAATGTTGGTTTTCTGAAATGATAAACAAATTCAATAGACCACTAGCCAGATTAGCCAAGAAAAGAAGAGAGAGGATTAAAATAAGGTCAATCAGAAATAAAAAATGAGACATTATAACTGATACCTTAAAAATACAAAATATCGTCCAAGACTACTACAAACAACTCTATGCACATAAACTAAAAACTCTAGAGGAAATGAATAAATTTTTGGAAACATACAAGTTCCCAAGCTTGAATCAGGAAGAAATAAAAATTCTAAAAAGACCAATAATAAGCAATAAGATTGAATCAGTGATACAGTTTGAATGTTTGGCCCCTCCAAATCTCATGTTGAAATTTGATTCCCAGTCTTAGAGGTAGGGCCTGGAGAGAGATGTTTGGGTCGTGGGAGCATTGTGAATGGTTTGATGACCTCCGCATGATAATGAGTAAGCTCTTTATTAGTTCACATGACAGCTGGTTGTTTAAAAGAGGCTGGCACCCCCTCCTCCTTCTCTTGCTCCCTCTCTTACCATGTGACATGCCTGCTCCCCACTTGTCTTCCACCTTGACCGGAAGCTCCCTGAAACTCTCAATGGGAACAGAGAGCTCAAAAGAATGAAAAAATAGTGAAAAGAACAGAAGATTAAACAGGATAGCATTATCTTAGTGTGCTATTTTAAACCAAGCAAAATGTTTAACTTAAAAAATATGTATCAAATCCATCTTCTCCAAGGTAGGATGATAAAGTAGATTCAGAAATGTTTGTAAAGATAAGATTGGCCTTAAAAAGACTAGAGTGCTCAAGGAGTGCTCAGGGGGGATTTCTCTCACTCTGACACTGACCAGCATACAAATGACTAAATTTGCTAAGAAAGAGGGGCTTTCACATCTAAGGAATGAATTGTTTTCATGCAGAAATGATCAAATAAGATGGCTTTAGGAATGAACCAATGAGATCCCAAGCATCTTTATTCTTAGTGAGTAAAACAAGACATATGTTGCCTTTTTCATGCCCTGAATTATGATTCCATGGAGCCCCTAAATGTTCTTTCACTGGAAATATATTTGAAAAGCAATTTATAAATTCTCATCCTCTTGGTTCAAATATGTCATGCAAAATGCTTAAATTTGAAACACATTTAAAATGTGTTAGGCTTACTTATCTTTTATTGCTGTAATTTGGGAAAGACTTTTTCCCCTAAATCATTAAATCAACTCAGGTTTTCTCAGACTTCATGTCAAAGGATGCAACAAATAAAGTAAAATGAAATATTTTAGGAATATTTTGTGTTCCTATTTTAAGACAAGATTAATTGTCCTCCAGTATTATATAAACTCAGGATAAATAAATATAGGTCATTATAAAGTCTAGGTCAACTCTTAAATTTTAAACTCTGATTTTTATACCTATTTTTCCTTGTGGCTGAGTGGTATTCCATGGAATATGTACATGTATGTGTGTGTGTGTGTGTGTGTGTGTATCACATTTCTTTATCCGCTAATCAGTTGGTTGGCACTTGGGTTGGTTCCATATCTTTGTAATTCTGAATGTACTGCAGTAAACATACGAGTATATGTGTCTTTTATATAAAATGACTTATTTTCCTTTGGGTAGATACCCAGTAGTGGGATCATTGGATCAAATTGTACATCTACTTTTAGTTCTTTGAAGAATGTCCATACTGGATATACTTAAGTTAGAAGCTCATATGTGTGACAAGACCCCTAAAGCAAAAGGAAATTCACTGACCAATAGATATGGTAAACTGGTGGCTCATCAATCTGTTTCACTCTCACCAAAATCAGATAAGATATTAAATATACTCTGATCATACCTGATCCTCTAATTCAGGTACATAATTTCTCCCAATTCAAAGCCCCTGAACATGAAAAGTCCAGATGGAAACAAGTTGGATATCTTATCCAACCAGATGGACTTTGGAATCATCCAGATAGCTACTTGGACTCTCCTCAGTCCTTCAACTGATTAGTCTCTGGCCTTCATAAAATCATTCACCATGAAAAGAAGAAACTAAATCAACTCCTCTGCCAACATTGCTGGGAACACTTCACTCCCTATCTCGGGCAAGTGGTGGCTCCTTGCTCCATCTGTGGAAAACATAACCCTGGTAAAGCTGTAAAGGTGGGACAAGAAAGGGAGCTCCTCCAGCTAGACCTTTCTTTCACTGGCAATTAAATTTATTCAGTTCCCTAAATCGCATGGATATGAATATGTTCATACTGTCATTTGTGTGGTCTCTCACTAGCCTGATGCTTTCCCTGTAACAGACTGTATGTGTCACCCCAAAATTCATATGTCAAAACCCTAACCCCTAAGGTGATAGTATTAGGAGGTCAGGGATTTGAGGATGTGATTGGCCATGAGGGCAAAGCCCTTATGAATGGGGTTATTGCCCTTATAAAATAGGTCCATGGGTGCTTGTTTGCCCCTTCCTCCAGCTAAACACCCAGCAAACAGGTTCCATCTATGAATGAGGAAACAACAGGCTCTCACCAGACACAGAATCTACTTGATCTACTTGATCTTGCACTTTCTACCTCCAGAACGGTGAGAAATAAATTTCTGTTGTTTATAAGCCACCCAGTTTATGGTATTTTGTTACAGCAGCCTGAATGGACTATGACACCTTGCAAAAGGGCCAGAACCACTACTGCTGCTAAACCTTTATTAGAACAATTATTCTCCACATAAGGAGTTCCACTGGCTCTTCCAAGGGATCGAGGGACCCATTTCATTGGTAAAGTTATCCAAGAAACCCGACAATTTTGTTCCTTATCCCCCAAATGACATTGTATCTATCATTATTGTCATCTGGAATGAAAGAGAGAACTAACAGATGCATAAAAATTAAAGCTTGCTGACCTGATGGAAGAACTCATTCTCCCATGGCCTAAGAGTTTGCCCTTAACCCTGGTTGCCCTCCAGTCCTCCCCTGCTGGGTTACAGCAACTGTATCCATGTAACAGAATAGCCCATGAAAATTTCCTATTTTTTTCTGGGCTCTGAAAGATTCTTGCCTGGTCAATTCAGACATTCTAAAATACTGCAAGGGACTAATTATATCCACATTTATTATCTAGTGGATTGAAGCTGCTTTTCCTCTAGTTCTTCTGTCAAACTACTCTATAATGTAGAAATTATAGACTTAGTTTTCTGGAAGTGACATCTCCTGAAAACTAATCTTGAACTCCCTGTGCCTAGAAAATGCATCCACAGAGGAGCTCCTAGTACCTTGTAATCAATTTCTGGCAAGGCCTGGGCTAGTCTTCCCTTTACTTTGACTTATTTATTAAAGGTAGAAATTATATATCTATGAATATTTTCAAAAACAACCTCTTTTATTGAAACATAAAAGTAAAATATAAATTATTTTTAATCAAATGATTGAAGGAAAAGATATTTGTATATGTTATTTATTTTGTTTCTTTGTTTCAAATAAGAGATTTTGCTAATGGAGAAGAGAAAATAGTCACAGACCTTTAATTCCATCTGCTTTTCCTGGGCAGGAAAAATCAACGCGTGGCATTCGAAGGCAGCTACCTTTAATGTTTTTGATCACGTACCCTTAGAAGAATATTTAAAAATTTTATACCTTGTCACACACTTTTAAATATTCCTGTAATTTTTTAAAAATCATAAATTTAAATAGATTCCAAGAATGTATTTTTGGGAGTCAATAAATTTTATCGTTGCCCGATTTTGCTTTTATGCTTTTTCAGTTCATGCAGATGAATTTCAACAGGATTAAAATGGAATTAGTTGTGTCGAGGTTCAGAACATGACACTCAAAATATGGCACCTTGGCACACTGAGTATTTCAAGCTTAAGGAAATTGAGAAAACCACAGAAGCAGGGAGGTCTTTTTAGCCCTCTTCTACCCTCCTCTCTCTTGAAGCAGGCCATAGAAACTAGCTGATCTTCTACTGAAGTTGGTCATAAGACCCTCATTCCAAAGGGGTCCTTCCTTTGTCCAGAAGGAAGGAATGTCCTTATCTCTGAAGACACAGAATACTCAGAAGAATCTAAACCAATAGGCCTTGCTGAGTCTTCCCCCCATTTATTACCATTAGATCGTACCCCTTTTGTCCAATTATGTTTTCCCACAACTATCTACTTCATCAGACTTAGCATAAGATATATACAAATTTCCCTGTTTCTTTCAGTCTTCATTTCCTTATGAGGGATCCTATATCGTGTAAAATTTATTAAATAAATTTGTATGCTTTTCTCCTGTTTATCTTTGTCAGTTTTATTTTCAGGCCCATCATAAAAAGGTTGAGGAAATCTTCCTCCCCTACAGTTGACAGACTTTGTTTTGTTTTACATTAGGAAAAACTTAAAAAATTTTTTTTGGTGGTTACAGTGAATATAGAGGGATGGGTGTGGCTTTTTTCTTATTAGGGAACTTCAATCCACAGCCATTATTTTTAAAATTCGGTTTATACAATATCTTGGCTCTTGTTAGAAATAAAATTTACCAAAGTAAAAAATAGGATGGTATATATCAGGTATAAATAAATGTTCAAACAAGTGGAGATGTGTTAAAAAATAAAATTATCCTTGTAAGTGAGACCATTCATGACATTTTATACTTTATTGTAAAAAGCTGATGCTTCACATTTCGGTGACACCTTATTTTTGTGAATCAAATAAAACAGACTGCTACTGGGAAAAAAATAAATAAATAAAAGGCTGTTCAAAGAACACAGTTCCCTTAAGAAAATTTTAAGGAAAATAGCTTTGGTTAAAAATGCACTCAATTTACCCTTGGCACTTGAAAACTGGGATATTGAATATTGAACTGAATTAAATGAATGATTATTTTAAAGAAGTGGTACTACAAATTAAAACTATTTAATAAAATGACATTGAACTCTGTGACACAAAACCTGTCTTTGAATCCTGGCTATGTCAGTCATTAGGTGACTGAATACAGGTGTATGGAGTGTGTGAATATAGGAAAGTTCCTTCACTTCTCTAATCTTCTACTTCTTAGGTTTAAAGACAATGATGTATATGGAAACATTTCATAAATATGAAGTGCTGGCGTTATCCTGCTTGGGTCTTAGCTGTGGGAAACTTTCTTTTTCTGTAGACAGCAGATAATAGGAAATTATTATTTTTCAGGGCTAAACAATTTTAAAATGATCAGTCATGAAGTAATGGATGGATGTACTTTTTATAAATATTTTTGATAATACTAGCTTTATCTGGGAGAATTTGTACATTAATATATGTATTATTTGCTGGAGTCAATTGTTGTGACTCTGTGGTTGTGTGTGTGCATGTGTATATGTGTTTGTGTTCATGAGGAATGGCAGTGATAGGCAGAGAGAATACCAAAAAATGAAGTAAGACATGTTACAAAAATAAAATAGTTTTAAGATAAAAAAAAACCCAAACTAATAGAATAAAAATTTGAATCATAAAAGTTTATGCAGTTTTTATTTTTCTCAGGACTCCAATTTAATTAACAAACAAAAAGATTGGGTGGAAAACAATGCCAATAAGTCCACAAAAGAGAAATAAGCTACTGAATCCCTAAGATATCTGTCAAAATGCTTTCATCTGGATCTATAGAAAATTGTGTATTGGTTACCTGCTTCTCAGCCTCAGAAAAACTTGGCAGGTACAAACTAAACAAATAAGGGAACCTAACAATGAAGAATATAGCTTGAGCAACAAAAAGAAAAACTAGAAATTTATTGAGAGGAAGAAAATACAAATTATAAATGTGAAAATAAAAATGTAAAATATTTTTACAAATTTTTTAAACATCTGAGGCCAGACATTGTATAAATATAATTAGCAGATAAAGCAGAGCACACATTTAAGAAAGAAATCTGAAAGAGAATTCCCCACTTCCAGACCTCCTGAAAAAAGGACACTGCTATGATCCACTAAGTGGTGCCGACACATTCTTTGAGTTATCCCATTGGTGGAAATCTTTAGGAATCTATCTCCCTGGAGTTCCAAGAAAGCCAAGCATACAAATATTTTCTGCACTGTAAAAGTGGCTGGGAATCTACCTTCCAGAGTGTCAAACAAAGCCATCAGGAGGGAGCTGCTGTATCTGTAATCCACTGGCAAACATTAGGGTACTTAGGGGGGCTGTCTGTGGGAAAATGCATATACGTGAGACTTACCGGGAATCACCTATGATCAGTAGTGCCATGGGAATATTCTTCTTGGGATTTGGGGAAATGCTGCCCATGGAGATGTGCCATGCACTGATGGCTACTGCTTGCTGCAGGAGCCTATCAAGAGGAAACAAAGAAATTCCCCTTCCTTTGCCAGTATCCCTCAGTGCCTATTACTTACAAAGCTTAAAATTAGGCCACCTGGCAAAGAGGAAATTTCTAGCATCATAAGCAGAACAATGATGAGTATATACAGAGCTGAGAGGCCATAGAATGATAACTGACACATTAAGCATTACAAGAAACAGAACCAAATGCCCCTCCAAACCAAGAGATAAATAGCATAAAATAACCAATAGTAATACAGATTTGGTATTGGTAGACTAGAACTTTATGATTATTATTTTCAAAAAATAATGAAAAATCTGTTAATGTTAAGAAAGTGTGAGAATCTTTAAGAAATCAAACAGATACTCTAGAACTAAAAAATGTAATAATTAAAATTAATTTTCATTAAACATTTAAAAATATAAAATTAAGAACTCAATAAACTGTGTTAATATTTTTAAAAAACCCCTTGAAACTAGGGCATTAGAAAATATCCCAAGTGAAAGACAAAGAGAGGGGGGAAAAATGGAAAATTCAGTAAAGTCTATAGGATATAACATGGTAAAAAAGTTAACATGTATTTAATGGAAGTCCTCCAAAGGAGAAGAAAAGTGAGCTAGAAAGAAATAAAAACAAATTGAAGAAATACTTGCTCTGCTTTTACATTTATGACAAACATAGAGATGTAAAGTTAAGAAGCTTGCTGAACACTGAGCAAGATAAATATGAAGAAAATATAGATGAGTATGTCATAATTAGACTTTGAATATAAAAGTCAATAAGAAAATATTTAAAGCAGACAGGAAAAACAGGATAACTTTGCAAGATTAAGATCAGGATGAAAAGCTGAAAATTCAACTGAAAAAATATGAACTGAAAAGTTACAAAATAACATTTTTTAAAAAGACAATAGAAAATAACTGCCAATATAGATCAAAATGCCTCACAGAATTATCTTTCAAACCTAGAAGCAAATTTTAAAAATTTAGACAAATAAGCAAGCAAACAAAATTGTGAGAACTTGCTTCCATTAGGCTTTCAAGAAATGTATTGCTAAAAGAAATGGAAACACAGTAACACGGGACAAAAGGAAATAATATTTGTTAAACTAATGCATACTAACTAATTAAAAGTGTAATAATAACAATCTTGAAAGTTTAATGTATGTGGAATTAATATTTCCACTAGTTATGACTATAATTGTTTAGATGATGTTGAATTTACCTTTCTGCTCTATAATTAATAAAAGCTAGAAAAAATACATGATTCATTTCTTTACAGCCACTGGACCACAATCAATACAGGCCTATCCTTGAAGTCAGCATGAGTCGAACCCAGCAATTGGCGACTCTCTCAGGAATTTTTTCAAGTTGCTTCCTAAGGTGGCCAAGCCCACGCAGGGAGCAACCATCTTGCTGGGTAGAGGAAATAGTGACCTGCATTGGGGTTGCCAGGAAGTTGAGATTTGAGGGGCAGGGTATTAGAGAAGAGGTGTCCAGGACGGTCTTGGACAACTCAAGTTCTTGGCCAACTCCCAAACAACACATATACAAAGCAAGCTTGAGAGGTCTAGTAGAGTTTAGCTTTTAGAATCAGAGAACACAGACAAGCATAGCCTTCTATAAAACTGAGAAGTTTTAGGAGAGCTTGAACTTTTAGTTGAGACCTAAAAATGATAATACAGTAACAGGTCACAACTAGAATAAACTCACCTACCAAGGATAAATCCATAGTTTAACAAGGTCAATGTAATGCAGCAATAACGTTATCCAATAACTGCTTAGCAAAACAAAATTTAACATTCTTTAGAGGGATTTAACATAATCCAGAGCTGCTGTAACAGAGCATACACAATATACAACTTGCATTTTAAAAAAGTTAGACACAGAGTAGGAAACATTACTAATAATCAAGAGATTGAAATATACTAAGATTATTAGCCAAATATTGGAGATAGTAAACAAAACATTAAACATAACTATGATTATAATGTTAAAGATATTAGGAGGGAAAGTATATACTATTTATAAAAAGAAAGCAATTCAAAATCTATAACAATTGCCACTCTATAACAGCAAAATGATGTGCCTGAAGTTAGTCATTAGAGGGCTGATCAGCAGACTGGAAACCAAAGGTGAATACAAAATACTTGAAGACATTTCAATAGCAAACCTACCAATTAAATCATAAGAAAAAACAACAACAACAAAAAACAGAATGAAGACTGTAAAAAACATTGTTCAAAAAGCTTGTGAAAAATCAAAAAAGCCTTTTTAAAAAAGGCCTGTAAAAAGCCTGAAGGGATAAGATACATATATTTGGAGTTCAGAGTGAAAGGAGAAAGAAGCAATAGTTGAAGAAATAATGGTTAAGAATTGTTCAAATCTAATGAAAGATATCAAGCCACAAGTCTAATGCATTCAGAAAACTGCAAGCATCATAAATACAAAATGAAAAATAACAACAGCAAAAAACAGACCAATCATAGTCAAACTGCAAAAAACCAAATTAAGTAAAAAGTGTTACAGCTGCTTGAGAATAAAAGTCATGTTACCTTCATAGGTACAATAATAAGATGGAAGCCTGGATTTTCACCATTAGAAAAATCATTAGGGAGTGAATTGACAACTCTATAGTGCTGAATGGAAGAAAACAGAGATTGCCAATGTAAAATTGTATAATCCACAAAAAATAACTTTCAAAAATCACAGAATAAAGACAATATCAAACCAAACAAAAAGTAAAAAAATTTGTTGCCCATAGTTTTGAACTACAATAAATAGTAAAATAGCTCTCTTGTGAAGGGAAAATGAATTAAGGTAACCAAAAGGAGTGAAGAAAAACAAATTATGTAAATAAGTGAGTAGGTAGTAACGAATACACACTGTTTAAAGAAACAATAATAACAATGTGACATTTATAATATAAGTACAACATATGAAAATTATATTAGAAATGACAAGAAAAGGGTAAAAGAACTTAAAATGTTTTTTTATTTTTATTGCATTCTTTGGAAAATGTTGAAAATAAGAATGTAAAGTAATAAATTAAGGATGTATATTGTAATTCTAACTTAAAATATAAAGGTAAGCACAACTGAACAACTAAAGTTGAAGAAAAAATACAGTAATGAAATGATCAATTCATAAGAAAGTGAAAATAAAGGAATAAAAGAATAAGGAACAAAGAGTATACAGGAACAATAATGAACAATTAGCAAGATGGTAAACTTAAATCCAAATGCAACAGTAATCACATTGAGTATAAATGGTTTAACACTTGAATTGGGACAAAAGTTTACAGGCTAAATACATATTACAAAAGCCAAGAATTTGTTCTTTGTAAAATCAATAAAATTTGTATTCTCATGTCGATTGACCAAGAAGAAAAGATAAAACGCATTTTTTTCTCATATTTATGCAGTATATTTGTTTATTTCTGTTTTCTCCACTGGAATTTATCTTCTGTGAGAGTATAGTCAATGTTATGTTCACTGATACATTTATAACCAATGAAATAATGCCTGACATATATTAGAAAATAGTATATGTTTAATAAATGTTTATTTATTTATTTATTTATTTTTGAGACAGAGTCTCACTCTGTTGCCCGGGCTAGACTGAGTGCCGTGGCGTCAGCTTAGCTCACAGCAACCTCAAACTCCTGGGCTCAAGCAATCCTTCTGCCTCAGCCTCCCGAGTAGCTGGGACTACAGGCACGCG
>CAUYRT010032121.1:0-30255 GCA_963574885.1 Lepilemur ruficaudatus | reverse complement strand
GCCTAGCTCACAGCAACCTCAAACTCCTGGGCTCAAGCGATCCTCCTGCCTCAGCCTCCCGAGTAGCTGGGACTACAGGCATGCGCCACCATGCCCGGCTAATTTTTTCTATATAGTTTTAGTTGGCCAATTAATTTCTTTCTATTATTAGTAGAGACTGGGTCTCGCTCTTGCTCAGGTTGGTTTTGAACTCCTGACCTTGAGCAATCCACCTGCCTCGGCCTCCCAGAGTGCTAGGATTACAGGCGTGAGCCACCGCGCCCGGCCGAGATGTTTGAATTTTTACTAATGTAGAAGAGCAAAAGACATAAGTGAGGATGTTAAAGCCTAGATCGGAGAGAGATTAACTGGGAGTTCCCCACGAGTTCCTCTCAAACTCCAAGAAGAGTCATTAAGTGTGGGGATAAACACACCTTTCCTCTGGCATCTCAAAGATGAAAGGTGCTATGGCGGGTGCTGCAGGGTGCGTGGTGTGAAATCCCACAGGCCCATAGCTCTGCTATGATTGCTTGGGTGACCCTGGGGAGGCCACTTCGCTTCCCTGAACCAGTGCTTTCATTTGTACCCGGTGGCGGAGAGGTGGAGAGCATGGGCTTTAAAGGCCACAGACCAGCCCTGCCACTCATCTGCTGGGATCCTAGATAAATCATTCACCCTCTCAAAGCCTCCATTTCCTCTTCTAAATTTTTTTTAAAAAGGGAGGAGGGGGAGAAAGTATCATTCCCCCTCCCACAATGTTGCAAGAATGAAATGACAGCATGTATGTCTCTAAAGTGCTTAATACAGTGCCCCAGACACAGCACATGCTCAATAAATAGCTGCTGTAATTATTGCTGAGCAAGCTAAGACCCTGGCTCTGCCTACATAATGGGGCGTTGAGAAGATCTGATGAGGTGTATGCTGGGGAAGCGCTTGAGATCAGGACACGAAAGCGAGAAGCATGTACATAAAGACCCCTCCCCACCTCAGCCCCAGCCTGAGCTACCGGCAAGCTAAGATCCCCGTGCGGGCGGGAGAACGCTGGAGGCTTTCTTTATTTGTCTCACCGACAAAATTCTAATCAGTGATGTATTGGGGTACCTGCTTCAACTACACGGGAAACAGCTAACCAGAAGGGGAAAGATGGGCTGCTAGAGCAAGTACTGACAAATCCTGCTAATGACACCCCAGCCCAGGAACCCTCAGACTCCTGGTGGCCCATCCTTGGATCCTTTCAAACGCTCATATCTCGGATTCCCAGGCTCCTCCAGATACTCACTGCAGATGGACCCGACACTCGCAGAAGTCACAAAGCCCAGCCCACTCCTCTTCCAAAAGTCATCCCAGGGCACATCCTGCTCCCAAGCTACTTCGCAAACTATGGGGTCCTTCCCCAGAAACTTCCACAGACACCATCTCCTCCCAGGGTCCCTCTGAGATGTCTCCTCGCGCTACAAAATGCTCCCCCTAATGCATCGCCCCAGGGTACCCCATCCCTCCTCATTGGCTCCATCCCAGGACCCTTCATCTCCAGATTGGACATGCTGGAACCCCCCCCCCCGTGCAGGGCTCCATACCCGACATCCTGCACACACCCCCGTCCCAGAGCCATCGCTGCCACTCCTCCGCACTCCCAAATTGGCGCTTCCACGCTCAAGCTCTTCCAGCCAGACATACCTAGAGTATGTCCTCTGCCATGCCCACGCTTCCAACCCAAGGACCCCCCTCTCTGCACTTTGCAGCCAGCCACACATGTCCGAGCTGCCCAAAGTTTCTTCCTCAGAGGGGAGGGCACATACTTTCATCCTGGGACCCTTCGAAACCCTCCTCCCATCCCCAGACTCCTTACACAGCTATCTTTCGGTGGCCCCCATTCAAACGCCCGAAACACACCCCATTCCAGGCTCCCGACTTCCTCTCCCTACTCCTCCCGGCTCCCCGCCAGGACCCGCTCTCGCCCGGGTTCCAAGTGTCCCCGAGACGCTCCCCCTATCTCCCACCTCCAACACGCACCCGGTCGGCAGGGGCGCGGGTGGGGGACCCTCTGCACCCTGCGAGCTTTTGCTCGTTCCCATGCGAGACCACTCAGGTCCTTCCCAGACCCCTCCAACTCCTCTCCACACCCTTTCCCGAGTTCTCCTAGGCTCCCCTCCGGGTCCCGAGTCGCCTCTCTGCCGGCGCACTGTGTCCCACTCCCACTCCCAGCCGGTTCTGCCCTCGGAACCTTTCTCTCGCCGGTCCCGGTCGATCCCTCCCACTCCCGGGTCCCTACACTCCCACCCCGAGCCGTCCGGGTCCCCTTCCGTCCGCGGGTCCCCTCAGGAGCCCCCTCGGACGGCCCCTCACTCGCTCTCCGGGACCGTCGCGGTCCCCTCCCGCCCCCCCGGCCGTCCCGGCGGCCATTGCTCCAAGATGGCGGCGGCGGCGGCGGCGGGTGAGGCCGGGCCGGGCCGGGCCGGGTGGGGGTCGGGGGTCCCAGGGCGGCGCTCACCTGCAACTCCGCGCGCTCGGCCTCCCAGCGGGCCTTCTCGGCTTCGAAGCGCGCCCACTCGTGCTGGATAAAGTGCAGGATCCCGGGCAGGCTCAGGGGCTCCGGGCCAGCCGTGGGCCCGGGGCTGCCTCCGCCGCCGCCTCCCTTACCCGCCGGTCCGGGCCCGGAGGCAGGGGCAGAGACCGGGGCGGCCCCGGTCGGCCCGGGGCCAGCGCCTGAGCCGAGCGGGCGGCAGGAGGAGGCGGCGGCGGCGACCGCGGCGGCCGCTCGCTCCTCCATCATGGAGGCCCCGGGGCCGGCCCGCGCGCCCACTGTGCCTCGCGCGCCTGCGCGGCCGCGCCAACGCCCCCCCCCTGCGCGCGCCCGGCTGGGGACAGGGAGGGGGGTGGCGGCGGCGAGCACGAGGCCGGGCGCGAGCCTTGCCCACCCGGGTCGACCCCGGAAAAAAAACGAGCGTGCCTGCAGGGGGGCGGGGGGCGGACAGAGGCGGGACGGGGCCGCACGCCCCAAAGTGGGCAAAGGAGACCCAGGCCCCGGGCGACGGTCACCCTGGCAAAAGCGAGACTTAGGAAGGGGCTGCCTTCTGCCCACTTCCTCCCACTTCGTCCCAAAGAAAGTCTTATTCCTTCCAGACCCAAATACCACTCTCCTGGACACTCTCCCTCTTTGACACAAAGTGTGATCACCAGGGGTAGTTTCAACAGTGGCCCCATCCTCTCTGATTCTTGGCCAGGTTGGTTGTCATGGTAACCCTTCCCCAGCCTGGAGCCCCCAGTTTCCCCGCCCTTCCACCTTTCTGGTTATGGAGCCCCAAACCTCTCTAGACTCCACACCAGGAGAAGGTTACTAAGGTAACCTAAGTCCCTGGTGGTCCTTCTGCTCCTGCCCTGGTCGGTACTATGGCAAACGCTCCCCACCTAGCACTCAGGCAGGAAGGACCCTAGCCCCAAGGAACACTGATCTCCAAGAGAACACCTCTTCCCCAACCCTTCCCTCGTAGCCACCCAGCTGGCATTACCATGGTAACCATCTTCTATGGACCAAATCCACCAGGTGTTTTTATTTAGAGGAGGAGCTGCTCTACTGAGGCACAGTTGCTATGGTTACAGGACCTGGACCATCCCCAGGGAAGTGAGAAACAGGCAAGGCCAAGCCTTGGTTACTATGGTAACAGGGCAGCCACCTGCCCCCCTTTTCCAGTGACCCTAGGAACCAGGCCCACCAAAGTACAGGACGTTTTAAGATTATCTCTCAGGGTGGAGCATATCTAGGGAATGGTTGTCATAGAAACAGCTTCTGTCACTTCTAGCCCCACCTTTTCTGAACACATTCATGAGAGAGGGGTGGTTATAGGTTGCTATGATAACTGACATCCCTCCCACCCATCCTGCCCCACTCCTGAGCTGCCCCAGGTGGTGCTCAAGCTTATGAGACTTCAAAAGAAAGGATTCGCTCATCTTCTAGTAGCCACTTTTGTGGGTAAGATGAAATTGTGCTCTATTATGCAGAATTGGCTGATTCAGGGTCTTCTGGTTCTTTCCTCAGCAGTGCAGCTGAGCTGGGCTGCCTTCCTGGAACTCCCCGGGCCTGCAACCTAGGAGGTAAGAAGTCCCTCGGTGTCACCAGCACTCACATGGAAACTGCCCTTTCCTTATTCCCAAAGGCTTTCCCACATATCTCCCATTTTTTTCTACCTGTCACATTCCCATTCTCCAGATGCAGGCACTGAGGCTCAGGCCTGAAAAGAATCTGGTCACTTACATTGTTTTGTGGGGAACAAGAGACAATAAGGTCTCAGCTTAGCTGAGTCCCCTGTTTTTCTCTCATGCCCCTGCTGGCTTCCTGCCCTATCTGTCGGTTGTGTGTTTGGACTTTGTCTTCTGGATGGCCAACCAGATGCCTGCCTTGTTCATCTTGTATCCTCAGAACATGGGGTCTGCCACAGAGAACACTCGTTTATTGCGTTAATGAGTTGAATTAATGAATTAACGTACTGTATTTAGCTTTGAAAGCACCTGCCAATTTCGCGCTGGGGAAGGCTCACCAAAGATGGTCTGAGAGTTGGGCCTTCTGCGTGGACCCAAGAGAGACAGCGGAGTTTATTGGTTTAAAGCACAACTCTGGAGCCAGCTTCTTAGATCAAATCCTGGGCCCACCACTTCCCAGCCATGTGATGGGGACAGGGAGACAGCGCCATCTGGGTCTTGCTTGGGAGTGTGGCCAATGAATGGACAGGGAGCGGCGTGCCCTAAAGCTGGCAGTATCTACAACCGACCCATTCCACTTGAAAAAAATTTTTTTTAATTGTGACATATTACATAAAATGTCCCATCTTAACTATTTTAAGTACACAGTTCAGTAGTGTTAGATGCATTCACCTTGTTGTGCAAACAAATCTCCAGAACTTTTTGTCTTGCAAAACTGATCTTCTATACCCATCAAACAACTCCCCATTGCCCCTCTCCACAGCCCCTGGCACCCACCATTCCACTTGCTGTTTTTATTTATTTTATTTATTTTTTGAGACAGAGTCTCACTCTGTTGCCTGGGCTAGAGTGCCATGGTGTCAACCTAGCTCACAGCAACCTCAAACTCCTGGGCTCAAGCGATCCTTCTGTCTCAGCCTCCCAAGTAGCTGGGACTACAGGCATGCGCCACCATGCCCGGCTAATTTTTTCTATATATATTTAGTTTGCCAATTAATTTCTTTCTATTATTAGTAGAGACGGGGTCTCGCTCTTGCCCAGGCTGGTCTCAAACTCCTGACCCTGAGCAATCCGCCCGCCTCGGCCTCCCAGCATTCCTTTTTATAGCTGAATAATATCCCCTTGTTCTATATACCAAGTTTTGTTTATTCATTCATCAGTTGACGAATACTATGCTTTTTAAATATGTAAGTATTGAAACCCTGATATTTTTAAACTAACAAAATATTTCTTCCTGGCTGGGCACAGTGCCTCACGCCTATAATCTTAGCATTCTGGGATGCTGAGACAGGAGGATTGCTTGAGGTCGGGAGTTCAAGACCAGCCTCAGCAAGAGCAAGACCCCGTCTCTACTAAAAATAGAAAAATTAGCTGGGCATGGTGGTGTGTACCTGTAGTCCCAGCTACTCGGGAGGCTGAGGCAGGAGGATCACTTTAGCCCAAGGGTTTGAGGTTGCTGTGAGCTAGGCTGACACCATGGCACTCTAGCCTGGGCAACAGTGTGAGACTCTCTGTAAAAAAAAAAAAAAAATTTCCTAAGAATATTGTTATTTTTATCTGAAATCTAATCTTGGGATGTGCACAGAGAATACCCTGCAGTAAAATTTCAAACCAGAGATACACTCATTTTGAAAGTGTTCTAAAGACAATGCTTCCAAGATCTCTTACTGTTGTTGAAATGGCCAATTCTGGCTTACCTGTGTGGCTTGCCTTTTTCTGTTTCCTAATAATCTTTCTCTTTTCTTGGAGTCTGTTTGTGCCCCTGGTCTGCTTCCGGAGGTCTCTGATGGAGTGAACTTAGAATGGGGTGTGAGTGTTAAAAGGGGGGAGGGTAAGCATGAAGTTCTTCTAGGTGGGTGATGAGAGTAGAGGGATGGATGCTAGGAGATTCTCAGGCCCAATTCCCAGTTCTTCTCCTTGAACTTGACTTCTTCCTTTTCTCTGATTTACTTATTCCCTCTTCCTTTTCCATGCAGGTCAGATTTCTTTTCTTAGGATGCTATCCCTCCCTCTCTGTGATAATTTATTCTACCCAGGACCTTCTTTCTCAATCATCCTATCTGGGGCATTCAAGCCAGAAGGACAGAACAGCGTCACCTGAGCCTCCCTCAGGAGGAGCAGCATGTTACAATACTAGGATGAAGATGATAAACATATCTCAAACTTAATAGATTACCAATAACTTGAAATACCCTTGCAGTTGGAGGAGAATTTCACTACTCTACCAGTATTCTGACCAAGCCATGGAATCAGGGGCTTTGGGTGTCAGCTAAGACCTTGACAGTCTGCAACATTTGAGCTGAATCTAAGTCAGTGGCTCTGCCACTGTCACTCTGTATTGCAGACCCCTCCCAGGCCACTGTGGTTCTTCAGGATGCAAAGAAAGACACTCCCTTCCCCACCTTGTCCTCAAGGCTATTCCATGCAAAAATTAGCCTGAGTGGTTTGAAATGGCAGATGAAACACACTATTTCCACTACTTTTTAAATTTACAAATGCACAGGGTAATTTTTGGAAGGTCAAAAGTGGAAAAAGTCATGACTAAATGTTGAGGGAGCCACAGCCTGCGTGAGGTGGGGGTGATGCTCACAGAGAGGGATATGGAGCAAAAGGAGCCAGTGTACCTGGAAGAACCCTGGAAAGCCCTGGGGTCTGGTGATACCAGGTACTGTGAAGGGCAGGAGTGAGATTTGAGCCTAAAAAAGGGACATTCATTAAAAGACTCTAAAGTTGGAAAAGTCTCTACTGCCTCCTCAGCTCCAGCTCTTACAGAAGAAAGCATCTGCACATAGCCCATCTCCCCCTGGCAAGAGAGCAGAGACTTCCCTGGAGAAACTGAAGGCCCTCTAGGGGAAGAACCTTCCCCAATCTGGTAGTTAGGGATCTTCCATCACATGATTCTACTCCTCATCTTTCTCATCCTAAAACAAAGGCTTCCAATTGGCAGTCTCCTCCTGTGAGCTCCCCAATCAACTGTTATGGACCTCACTTTTAAATATAAACAGGCAGGCAAAGATCACCAAATGTGAAATAAGTCACTGTGATGGTTACTTGTGTGTGTCAACTTGGCTAGGCTATCGTTAGTCAATCAAACACTAATCTGAGCCTTGCTATGAGGTTTCGTAGATGTGATTAACATCTGCAATCAGTTGAATTTAAGCAATGGAGATTATCCTTGAGAATATGGGTGGCCTCATCCAATTAGTTGAAGGGCCTTTACAGCAAGAGTGAAATTTCCCTGAGAAAGAAGAAATTCTACCTCAAGTCTATAGTATCGATTCCTGCCTGAGAATGTCCAGCCTGCTGGTCTGCCCTATATATTTCAAACTTGCCTAGCTAGCTGCCCCCCCAATTCTGTAAACCAATTCCTTGAAATAACTCTACCCTTTGCATACCTTGTCTCTGTTTCTGTCTGTCTCTCACTCTCTTGCTATCTCTCACTGTCTCCATCTGTCTCTGTCTCTCTCTCATCAATAGATTACATAGGTATGTATAACACACACACATTGAAAGCACACACATACATCTATGTATACATATCCTACTGGCTCTGTTTCCCTGGTAGAACCCTGATAGAAACAAGTCACCCAATGCAAAAAAAGACCAATACAAACAGTAAAAATAATCTGGGTCCTTCGTACCTTGCCAAACTCATCTCCTATCCCTCTGCCTCCTTGTGCACTTTGCTCCAGCTACACTAGCCTTCTTGGTGTTCCTGGAAAATAGCCTGCTCATTCTTTTCTCACAGTCCATCAGCCCTGGGGCTGCTTCCCACTGCAGTGGTTTACCTGGCCTAGTCCCCCACTGTTTTTGGTTCTCTGCTCATGTGTTATCTCCACAGAGACATCTTCTCAGACTACTGTATTTAAAATAGACGACCCCCTACTCTCACACACCCCATCCCATTGCACTAATTTTGTTCATTCATAGCAATTACAACTTCTATAAATGATATTATTTATTTTGTGCATTTACTAGTTTCTTATCTGACTGCCTCCACCAGCATGGAAGTTCCACAGTGGGGCCCTTTTGTCTCTTGTTCACTGTTGTGTCACCATCACCTAAACAAGTGTCTGGTCCTTTAAGAGCTGAAGAGTTGATATATGGAAGGATGGATAAGTGGAAAAAAATGCCTGGAAGAAAAAGACATAGTTCAGGGAACAGTGAACTTCAAAAACAATGCTAGCTGGTTATACATTCAAAGATTCTAATCATTATTATAATCCACAAACAATAATGGAATATGAGGAACAAGGCACAACTGGAGAGCAAACAAACAGAGCTCTCAGGGCTATAAAGGATTGACAAAAATTTTTAAATTCCACAGAGTGGTCAGTTTTAAGCTACCAACTCCATGTCACCAAAAGCAAAGCTGGGAAGGGAGGTACAGAGTTGGTTCTCACTAACTGGTTTGAGCCAGTTGCAGCACACTACTGACAGGTACGGGTAACTCATGTGGTAGAAGCTGTGATGTGCCATTCAGATCCTCCTTTAGGAATGAAGGACTTATTACCGTATCTGTTGAGAATGCTGTCAGATAAGTCTTCGGCTGTCAGCCCCCTTCAGAGATTGGCTTGGCTAAAAGAACTGCCTAGCCCAAGGTCACAGCCCCTTCAAAGGCAGCCCACATCAAATGACGGAACAACATGCAGTATCAGGGGCTACGCCCCTTGCCCCAACTAGGGACCATTCTGAAAAATTAACCTTCAGAACTTCCTGTAGGGTTGAATGAGGCTTCTGTTAAGACCACTTTACAGTTTGACTTCTTTCTTCTTCTACCCAATCCTTCTTCCTTCTCTTCCCTACTCTTCTGCATGTGTTAACTGAAATAACATGCCTTGATACACCTCCTGTATCTATTTTCTCTTCAAAGTCATGAATTGAAGTTATTAGATGATAGTGAAAGGACGAAAAGAAGGTGGATGAGTGGGTGTGAGAAATTTGAGGAAAGAAGGGAGGGGTGAAATAGTCATTTAAGAATGAGAAATTAACTTTCTAGGAAAATATAATGGGATTTTCTGACAATATTGAGTAAGAGAAAAGATAAGAGACAGAAAGAATCAGTTCAAGAGATCCAATATGCCACAGACGTCTAAGAAAGAAACAACAGAGAAAATGGGGAGGGACATTTCAAAGAAATAATACAAGAAATAGAAGAAAAAATTTTCCAGAACTGAAGAACATAATTATTTGTATTAAAAGGGCCAAACAAATGCAAAACGAGGTAATTTAAAAAAAGAACTATACTGATACACATCCTTATGAATTTTTAAGGACACTAGGTATATTTAAAAAAAGAACCTAAATATTTACAGAGGGAAAGAGGTAAATTCCTTACAGAGGATTAAGAATCAAAATGGAATTGAACTTCTCAATACCAACACTAGATTCTAGAAGCTAATGGAAAAATACATTCAAAATCATGAGAAAAAAAAATTTCAGCTTAGGATTTTATACTGAGCCAAACTCTCAAACAAAAATGAAGGTAAAATAAAGACATTTTCAGACATACAAATAATAATCATGATAAAAATATTTATCACCCATAAACCTTTCTTAGGAAGTTACTAGAGAATGTATTCCCAAAAAATGAAGAAGTAAATCAATAAAGCAGAAGACAATGAACTTAGGAAGTAATGATACAATATAAGAGCACAGACAAAGGAAATTCCAGGAAGAGATGTGCAGCTAGCCTGGAGAACAACCAGCTCCAATGGGGGAAGGAGGACATAGGACTCTGAGAGGGGCTGCTCCCATTCCTTTCTACCTCTTTCTAACCAAGTTTGGTTAGTTTTCATCAGGGCCTTTTTGGTCCACCCAGACAGGCTTCAAGAACCTTGCTTATCAGAGAAAGAAAGGGTTGGAGTCTCCAACCCCTTAATTCTTAGAAGACCTCTGGGCTCTTTATATAAATGTTCCCATTCTTTCCCCCAGAAACTTTCTACCTCCACAAGTCAATACAATAGAGCAAGAATAACATGTAAAGTTTTGCCTCACTAGACACCCTGCTCAAAAATGTGAGAAATGTCATCATATTCTTTTAGAAGATTGTCCTGAACACCTCCCATTTTTCTGTGCTCTCCAAGTCTATGTTCCCTTCACCCAACTACCTTCTGGGATCAAGGTAGTTTCCTTTGATCTGGAAAAATGATGTGCTTAAAAAGAACTGGACACAAATAGTGGAAAGGTCTTTTCCCCACTGAAAATAAATAATTTGGTATCCAAATTTACAAGCCAATCATGTGCAAGTTCATGGGACAGTCTCTCATATCCTAATCACTGTGGGGTTCAGAGATTGAGATGCATGGATTCCATAGGGACCCTACCAGGGTACAGCCATCCCATGAAGCCCAAGTACAAATAGCCAGCTGACCAGATTTGTTACAGTAATAATTTCAGATTTACTGGGAGTGAGGTCCCTAATCCAGAATTGAGAAAGTCCCACCTGCTTTTCCTAGAGGCTCCAGACACCTGAAAGGTAGACAAAGAACTGTCAGAAAAACCCAAAGCAGGTTGTTGCAGTCTATACATATAGACATTCCTTCACAAGAACTGCACTGTGCCCCGCAAATCATTGAAATGTCGGATTCTGGAGGAAAAGGAATTTGCTTCAAGAAACAGGAATATTCCAGGACTGACCCACTCATGACTCAATCCATTTCTTATATTAGCCTATGGTAAAGAAATCCTTACCACCAATATTTGTCCTTAAGACAGTCACTGCTCATTCTGTTTTCTCAGCCAAAGGAAACACAATACACTGAAGCCTGTCTCTCTGCCTGCTCCGAGAGCAGAAGCACTCTTGCTCTTAACTTCAAATTAAATGTGAAAATAAGTTTCAAAACCAACCTGGTCTCAGCAACTAAAAATATGGAGAAGCCTTGACTTGAAGTAGAACCCAGTAACAAATTTTTTAAATCATACACTGTATCACAGTAGAGAAAGGTGACCTAAAATGTTTTTATTCACAAGGACAAATCTAGGGAAATGGAACTTCCACTAAAAAGCTGACAAGTTGAAAGCAGAATGTTTTTGACAAAAGGTACAAGGGTCCAGAGCAGATATTTCTTAATTGAGAAATAAAATTGTATATATTTATGGTGTACAACATGATGTTTCGATATACGTAGACATCATGGAATGGCTAAATCAAGTTAATTAAAATATCCTTTCTGTCACACATGTATCATTTTTTTTGTGGTGGGAATATGTAAAATCTACTGTCTTAGCAATTTTCAAATATATAATACATTGTTATTAACTATACTCACCATGATGTACAATAGATCTCTTGAATTTATTCCTCTGCTCTAACTGAAATTTTGTATCCTTTGACCAACATCTCCCCAGTTCTTGCCCCAGTTCCTGGCAACCATCATTCTACTCTCTACCTCTATGAGTTCAGCTTTTTTAGATTCCACATATGAGTGAGATCATACAGTGTTTGTCTTTCTGTGCCTGCCTTATTTCACTTAACATAATGTTCTCCGGGTTCATTCATGTTGTCGCAAATGGCAGTATTTCCTTCTTTTTTAAGGCTGAATAGTATTCCATTGTGTATATGCCACATTTTCTTTAGGTTGCTTCCATATCTTGGTTATTGTGAATACTTTTGCAATGAACATGGGAGTGCAGGTATCTTTTCAACATTCTGATTTAATTTCCTTTGGATATATACTCAGTGATAGAATTGCCAGATAATACAATAATTCTGTTTTGAATTTTTTGAGGAGCCTCTATACTGTTTTCCACAATGGCTATACTATTTACATTTCCACAAACAGTGTACAAGGGTCCTCTTTTTTAACATCCTCACAAGCACTTGTTATCTTGTCTTTTTTGAGAACAGCCATTCTAACAGGTGTGAGGTGTTTTCTCATCATGGTTTTAATTTGTATTTCCCTGATAAATAGTGATGTTGAACACTTTTTCGTATACCTGTTGGCCATTTCTATGTCTTCTTTTGAAAACTGTCTATTTAGGTCCTTTGACCAATTTTGATCGGGTTATTCAGGTTCTTTTTGTTTGTTTGTTTTTGTTTTTTTGCTATTGAGTTGGTTGAGTTCCTTATATATCTTGGATATTAACTCCTTATCAGACATTTGGCTCACAAATATTTTCTCCCATTCTGTAGGTTGTCTCTTCACTCTGTTGATTGTTTCCTTTGATATTCAAAAGCTTTTTAGTTTGATGCCAACCCATTTGTATATATTTCCTTTTGTTACCTGTGCTTTTGGGGTCATATCCAAAAAATCTTTGCCTAGACCAATGTTAGGGAGCTTTTCTCCTAGGTTATGTTATTTATTTTTAATTGACACACATAGTAATTATACATATTTTGGGGGTGCATTGTGAGGTTTCAATACATGTATACATTGTGCAATGATCAAATCAGGATATTTAGCATATCCATGACCTCATACATTTTACATTTATCATTTCTTTTCTTTTTTTTTCCTTTTTGAGACAGAGGCTCACTCTGTTGCCCAGGCTAGAGTGCCGTGGCATCAGCCTAGCTCACACCAACCTCAAAGTCATGGGCTCAAGCAATCCTTCTGCCTCAGCCTCCCGAGTAGCTGGGACTACAGGCATGTGCCACCATGCCCGGCTAATTTTTTCTATATATTTTTAGTTGGCTAATTAATTTCTTTCTATTAATAGAGACGGGGTCTCGCTTTTGCTCAGGCTGGTCTCGAACTCCTGAGCTCAAACGATCCTCCCACCTCGGCCTCCTGGAGTGCTAGGATTACAGGCGTGAGCCACTGCGCCCGGCCTTAAGGGTGGGTTTAAATAGAGGGTTGAATAGGTTCATGGAGGCCTCAGATAGTTAAAACGTACGCATTAAAAGACCATCTAAAATTGCATTTAATGTAATGAAATTATTCAAGTTATTTTTATAGAATACATTTCAAGAAAATCTTCATATCTCATTATTAATAATGCTCTCATAAGATGTTAGGATGTTGAACAATTCCCTTGAATCAATGTTGAATTCTGAACACATCAAAAAGTCCAACTTGCCTTTGAAGCAGGAGAGTAGGGTGGTCTTCCATAATAAGCTCAAGGTTAGTCAGGAGCTTTTTGGCAACTGACTCTCTCCCCATCCCTCCTTGAACCACACATAAACACACAGGTACATGCAGCTCCAGCAAAGAGGCAAAAGTAGATCCCTACACCGACCCCACCACCAAAAGAGGGGTACCTGCATTCAACTAAGCTAATAACGATTACACTTAACATCAAAGAACAGAATTCTTACCACGCGCCAGGCACTGCACTGCAAGCTCTGTATCAATTCCTTCACTTTGCACTCAGAACAACCCACTAAGCTATCCCTAAGAAATCTGAGGTTTGAGGAGTTCATAGAAGTTCAGAGAGAAATTCACACAGCTAGAAAGGAGTGGAGCTAGAATCCGAGCTTGGGTTGTTCGACCCCAGCGTCCCCCACTCTTGCTGTGTGTCTCCTCTTTACCCGTCTAAAACGAACCCTAGAGCCTCTTCAAGTCACCGTTCCAGAGCTCAGAACTAGAGGTCAAAGTCACAGTCACTTGCGACTGTGAAAGGCGCCGTGTGTGGGGACGACTTTGCGCTTCCGAGGAGAAAAAGTAATCAAATAAAACACAAGTCTGAGTTAAACCATTCTTCCCAATGTTTGTTATCCCCTGAGATGTGGAATCCAAGAGGAGTTTTGGTTAAAGAGGGAACTGGGGTGGGGAGGGAAGAAACTGCTTACGATCAAATACGTCCACTTACGAGTATGGTGTGATGACAATATCTTCATTTACAGATAATAACAAACGTGTACTACTTGAGCCTGCTTTAAATGAAACGTTATGTAACAGCGAGGATTCTAGTCTGCAAAATGAAGGTGTCAGAAGAGAGGTGACACCCTCCCGAAAGCAGGGACTGCCGGGCAGAGAAGCCCAGGCGCCATGCGGAGGGGCTGAGCACCAGCAGCCACCACAGAGTCAGCCTCAAATCTAAAACTGCCCCCAGCTCATCCCCGCACACTTGTGAGCCCATTAGCACAAGCCGCCTCCAATGTGTTAAGCATCTGACTATCTGGAGAAAGACAGAATACTCAAAATGAGAAAGGCAGGGGTGGGGGAAACAGGTGAGATCGTTCTGACGCGATGTTGAGATTGTCCAGCAACGTTACGGCCACTCTGAAAGGGGAAACATTGACACCTCTACACGTGCCCTGTGCTGAGAAGCATTTTAGCCAATCGGTTCGCTGGACGTGCAGGTGCTCCACTTACCCAGCACTTTGCCCATATCAGGAATCCTGCCGTCTTCCCTGAGAGATCTCCCTCCGGCCTAGGCAGGCCCGTCAGTTGATGTCTAGGAGAGCGGCAACGGGACAGTGCACGTCGACCCCAGCGGGCCTGGCCCTGCCTCCTAAAGAGGGCATGGGGGACAGACGTGGGCAGTGCCGACCTGCCTGAGTCTCGCACAGGTATAAACACACGAGCATCGCAGTGAAGGATCACACGGGGACCAGGAAAGGCGCACACGCATGCTACACTCCTGCTGTCAAGGTAACAACTACCTTCGACTCCTGGCAACAGGATCCTTCCGGACCTGCTGTCGGAGAAACTAAGGGGTTAGCCAGACTTCTCCCACTGGGGAGGTCGCTGCCCTCCGGAGGGCCAATGGATATATTAATCCCTCCAGAGAGGGGTGTTGGTGGCAGCGTGTAGGCAGGAGAGCTGCTCTTCCGCATTTCTCTGCTGTTGGGGACACAGCCCCATCGTCCTTACACCTCATGGCTTCTCACCGCTTCCAGTATGCACTGAGACAGTCCTCGCAGGGGAGACTGTCTCCAGGTAGTGACATGTGATGACTTGCTGGCGGCCTGACTTCTATGAAAAGTGTTTCTTAAGCAAACCACAGCACTCCCATTTGGTGAAATTCAAATCCTATCACCACAGGGCTTGAGGGTTTGATGATACCTGGAGATCGTTCTGACTGCAAAATTTTGAAGGCAATAGCAGACCTGAAATTCGAAGCACAAAAGGACATGCTCCCTCTACAGCCATAGGTGTTCTCACCCTGTTGCATGAGTGTCAGGTAAGAAGCTTAAACGAGGGATGCCTGGCCATTACAAGACCCCAGATGTCTTCTCTCCTCCCTGGGAGGTATCTCACAGGTAATGACGACCACAGTTCTCTCAGCTACCACACAACAAACGCTACTTTCCTGCTTTCCTGAATCCCTGAGCTGACTGCCAAGGCCTCTGAGATTCTCAGCCTTGTCATAGAAACACCCAGAAGCTGTCAAAGAACAAACATTGTGCCACAATTTTACCAAAATAGCGAATAACTCTTCATGACTTTAATGTTAAGTTGTTGTTTGGATCCCAAAGCAGCAATGCTTTGTTATCCTGGTGTGCCAGCGATTTCATGCAAATATCTCATCTCTTTGAGATTTTACTGCAAGGCCGTCCCTAGCATCCAGACAGGGACCCGTGGGAACCAGAATGAGTGTGAGCTGAATGCAGAATGCCTCGGTGTGCCCCCAAATTGAAGCACAAATGTTTGCAAATTTGAAAATGTCCAATGTGTCTTTTTTTTCTTTTGTTGCACCAATTTTTAAAAGATCATTCCAACTCCTACCTGATCTATGTAAAACATCTTAACCTATTAGAAGATCCCAGTGCCCCACGCTCCCCTCAGACCAACGCTACCCAGTCTGAATTGATAATTCCCGTCTCAGGACCAACTCTACCATCTCCACCCACACCTCACACAGACTTCTAGGCAACTCGTTACCCTTACTGACTGAGGCACATATTTCTCTCCCAAATAGGCCATGAGCGACTTGAGGGTAGGGCCCTGTTTTCAACACCTTTGTATTCTTACATGCAAAAAAAAAAAAAAAACTGTGGCACACAGTGAGCATTCAGCTGATGTCTGGTAAATAAATAAATAATGAATGAATAAATGAATAAATAAATAAATGAATACTAATTGTACATTCACGGACTGTTCGATGCATTTTGAGGACCCACAATATGTTAATTAATCTTCAGAATCCCTTCATGAGACCATAGTACCGCGATATCCAATTCTTTTCTTGTGTTCTTTACTACACAGAATATATTCCTTTGTTCTTATAGTTTCTAGAATCCTGCCATTTCTTATCAAGATTTTTTCAAGTAAAGGGATGAAAAGAAGACATCTGAGCACACATTTTCCTGAGATTCACACTTGATTAACATAAATATACTTGCAACAATTTTTAGAGATAATATATATAGTCATTAGGTATATTTTCTGATTAAAAATTACTTTGTCTGTTAATGTACAGAAAACTCTTAATGATGTATTTTTTTTGGAAGAAAGTAGAGGAGTGCAGAAGGAGGAAAAATAGGAACAGGGTGATCCACAGCAAATCTTGTTTTCTGTTTCTTAGGTATCATTAAGCAGAATAGATAGCAAACCATCCGCTATAACGCTCATTATTTCGTATTTACTTTTTCCCCCTTTATAGCTACCCTAAAGCCAAACTTTCTCAACCAAAATACTGATCCTCTCTCTAACTTAGGGAAAGCAAAAAAACAAATAAGCCAATAATTACAGCAGGTAGCTGGTCCATTAGTATGGATTCATGATGAGCTGAGTAAATGTCTTATTTTGGTTGACTACCTAACACAGAGTGTGATAGATAGAAAAAGACAGAAACCAAAATTAAAGTTTATACTCTGAAAAATCCAGGACCATTTTTCATTAACTAATTTCATGCAGAACCGTTATACATACTCTATTTTATTTTCTTAAAGTTCATATTTATATTAATAAACCATTTTGTAAAAATAGACGGCTTTTCATGCTAAATGATAAATACCTCCTCATGTGCCATGGAAGAATTAAGTACATTACAGAAAACAAAAACAAGCAAACCTGTCCATTAAAGTGCCAAGGATCAAAGTAGACTGTTCTATTCATTCAACCAATATTTGTCAAATCTCTGCTTCATTTTCCAGATACCGTTCTAGGCACTGAGAACACAGAAGCAAACAAAATAAAAATCTCTACCCTGTGGAGTTCACATTCTAGCAGAGGAAAACAGACTATAAACAAATAAACAAAAATATAATTTGGCAGGTGGTGATAAAAGCAATAAACAAAAATAAAGTAGGTGAAAAGGTGATAAGGAGAGACAGAAGCAGGCAGGAGGGGCTGCTGTTTTGGATTGGGTAGTCAGACAAGGCCTCTTTGATAAGATGGCATTTGAGCAGAGACCTCAAAGAAGAGCTGGAGTGAGTCCCGAAGGGATCTGAGGGGAAAAGCATCCCAGGCAGAGCGCACAGCAAGGGCAAAGCTCCTGGGACAAGAGTGGGCTTGGCATGTTCAAGAAAAGCAGAGGCCTGGCCGGGCGCGGTAGCTCACGCCTGTCATCCTGGCACTCTGGGAGGCCGAGGCGGGAGGATCGCTCAAGGTCAGGAGTTCAAGAGCCTGAGCAAGAACGAGACCTCGTCTCTACTATAAATAGAAAGAAATGAATCGGCCAACTAAAAATATATAGAAAAAATTAGCCGGGCATGGTGGCACCACGTGCCTGTAGTCCCAGCTACTCCGGGAGGCTGACGCAGGAGGATCGCTTGAGCCCAGGAGTTTGAGGTTGCTGTGAGTGAGGCTGACGCCAGGGCACTCTAGCCTGGGCAACAGAATGAGACTCTGTCTCAAAAAAAAAAAAAAGAAAGAAAGGAGAAGCCAGTCTGGCTGGTGTGAAGTGAGCAAGGAGGGACGTAGTAAGAAGTGAAGTTGGAGGTCGCGAAGTACCTGGTAAGAGCATGGTAAGGTGTTTCGTCTGTTCTCCGACTGAAAGACAAAAGACGGGATTGCCTTTCCTCTCCCCCGCGGAAGAAGACAGTCCTTTATGTGCATTTAGGATGAAGTGGAAGGAAGGAAAAGAACATAAAAACAGAAACCGCAAATACCAGTGAGGCGAGAGACTGGTCCTGATGCACAGCAGACTGCTTTGAAATCCACTTTGAGATCCTGTGACTTTTATCCGAAAGCATTGTTAACAGCAGGCTGGCATGCATGGTTTCCTTCAATCTACATGCAGTAACCTCCTATTTTTCCCATCAGGTAAAATAGGAGTGCCAGGCTAAGTTTAGCCTAATCGTGGGGCTAATAATAGCACAAACGTGGAGAGCATCTCTGAATTAGAGATCCCAAATCTTCGCTTCTGAATTAAGCCTTGTTACATGTGCTCCCTGTTCGGATTGATCCCTAGGCTGTAGCGAGCAAACTTTAAGGAGAGGCGCTGACGCTGGACCAGAAGCAGAACTCAGAGCAAACCACCACCAAGCACCAGCCGGGCCCACGTGCCAGCATGAAGTAAGCTCGCCCTCCTGGTCACTGTATTTTTAGCAGCCCCTGCTGAGCAACTCATTCTCCCACATCAAGGACAATTTTCCAACAGAATTTGCACGCCATTGCACTAGCTGCTTTTTAAAATCTCATAATCTTTATTTTTTTTCTTCCTTTTTCTTTTTTTTCTTGCTTCCTTCCTTCCCTCTTTTTCTCCTTTCCCTCCTCCCTCCCTCTTTCCCTTCCTTCCTTCCTTCTTCTTAATAATCGTGGCTACATCCTAGGGCAGGCCTGAGTCCCTTAGAGATGAAGTTTCTCACTGCTTTTGTGAAAGACCGTGCTGGGTTTCATTTTAACGGTGCGTTAGGTACAGAGAAAGGAACATCTGTTTTTGAGCAATAATGAAGGTTATTCTATGGAGCTCAAGTTCTTCTGATGAATTCTATTTTTAGTAAAATACTTTTGCGGTAATTTCTGCAAAACAGATGAAAAATACTTTTTTTTTTTCCTTCAAAATGGATGCCAGTCAGGGAGCTCTATGGAAACTTCCGCTGGCGCGACCTCAGGTCTCAGCCTGTGCTCTCCTCTGGACAGCTACCATAACCTGGACCCTCATATTCCCAGACCCACTGGGATGGGAAGATTCTCATTGATTGATAATCACTATGGAAATAACAAATAAGGTCACAGAAGTAAGTGGTGTCACAAAAATTGTTTAAATCCCACCAAGCTCTCTGGGTAATTAATTCCTATACTATACTGACATCTAACTGGAGGTGAGCAAATCTCTCTAATAGCACCTTTCCTGGATGTTCTTAGGAAATTTCACCCATCAAGTATTTATTGAGCATTTTTTTTTTATGTGCCAGAGATACAGCAGTACGAAAAAAAGGGGGCAAAAATGCCTGCTCTCGCAGAGCTCACAATCTGGTGGAGGGAAATGTGCATTATAAAAATAAATATGTGAAATATACAGTTTGTGAAATGGTGATAAATGCTAGGGAGAAAAATGAGCCAGGATAGGAAGGGGAGTGCAATTTTGAATAGGTGGTCAAGGAAGGTCTCACTGAAACGGTACATTTGAACCTAAAAGACTCAAACATAAGAAACCCTTTCAGAAACCCTTTTGACTTCATTTTCTTTCTAAAAACACATTCTCTGTGGCGGTTTAGGGAAGCATATTTTATATCCTTTTTGATCACTTTACACAAGTTTAAATGTGTCAGATCAAAGATGACCCATCTCATCATTATTATCTAACATTATTCTGGAAAAGACAGTAGCTTATCAAGAACGTTATTTTTTTTTTTTTTTTTGATAGAGACAAGGTCTTGCTCTTGCTCAGGCTGGTGTCGAACTCCTGAGCTCAAGCGATCTTCCCGCCTCGGCCTCCCAAAGTGCTAGGCTCACAGCCAGGTGTGAGCCACTGTACCTGGCTGTCAAGAGCATTATCAAAGAAATGATTTTCTCCTTTTTTTCCCTGCTTTGTCATCTTTAACATTTTTTTTTTTTTTGGTCGTTAGGGTCACAAGATTGATAGCACACATTTGGGCACTGTGTCCATTATTTCACGTAGAAGGCAGGAAGGTGAAAAGTCTGATTCTTGTAAGGTTTTATGTTCAAGACCACTCTCCTGGATGTTTCCCCTTTCATCTCATCAGCCGGAATGGTCACATGGCTACTTTTATTCGTAAGGGAGTCTGGGGAGGCCCATATTTTATCTATGTACATGCCTGCCCTGAAAAAACAACGGTTCCTTTTGGTAAGGAAAGAAAGAGAGAATTAGTATTGTATAGGCAACTAGCAGGGTCAGCCAAAGGCATCATCAGAATAAAGACAGTAACTGGAATCACAGGAATGGATATAGTCACAGGCAGGATACATAAAATAAAAAAAGGAGACAGCAAAGAACAACACCCCGCCCCCCCCGCCCCAGGAATGATAACATTTAAGGGATAGGCAAAGACAGAGGCACCAAAAGCACACATTTTATTTTCTACTGTGTGGTTGTTAATCAACTTTTGTTGTGCAAAACATCTCTTATTTTCAAGCAAGTGAAAGAGATATTCAAAAAACATATAGACGTCTTGTTACTAACTCAATCTATTGGTCCACAGACTACCCACAGCTAGTGCACTCACAAATCAAAACATACTGGGCATGTGCACTATTCCGTAAGGCATTACGCCAGTCACTGGGGACAACGACACCAGGAATAGGCCCATGTTTTCGAAGAACTCGTGGTCTAGCTTAAAAGGGAAATATATACGCAGATAATTTAAAGCTGAGCAATGATGGCTATGGCAGCTGTACAACAAATATTTTTTTGGATTTTTTTGTACAACAAATATTACAACAAATACTTTGTTGTAATAATGAAGAGAGCAACCAACTGCCTGGGGACAGAGAAGACTTCACCAAGGAAGGAAGCTTCGAAATAGATATTGAAAGTAAAGTAGAAATTAGCTGGGAATAAGGGGAGGTCAGAAGGCACACTGGGAGGAAAGAATACATTTTGGTAAAGCATGGACATAGCAGCCAGCCTGATACGCTGTGCTCATCGGGAGAGTGATTAGAAAGGACACAAAGAGCGTTCAGGGTACAGAAGTGGAGTGGGACCACACCATAAATGATTTCATATATATATATATATATATATGCAGTGTATCTATAAATATTAACCTCTGCATTCTTAGGCATATTTTCCTCTCGCTCTTCTCTCTCTTACTATTTTCTTCCCCTCACCCAAAAGCAGAAACAGAGACTCAAAAATCTAATGGACAGGAAAAAAAGCTTCCAGGTATTTTGTCCCGAAGAGTAATCAAGCCTAGAATTAAAATAAAGGACAAGTAGAGATGGAAAACAGACCTGGGTGGGGTTCGGTACTGGGGGCCCCTTCGAAGCAGGAAGGGGAAGAAGGGCCAGAGGTGGAGAGACAAGGACGCAGTGATGAGTGATTCTCGTGACCCCACGCTGACGCTCTGCCTGTGGACGTTAGCCAGCCAATAAATCCGACACCCTGACAAAAGCGTCCCTTAAAGAGAGAGTGGGACCGAATGTGGGGAACTTGGGCATCCTGTGTGGAGATGGACACCTACGGGAAAATCCCTGCCCCCTCGCAAATGTGTAACTGAATAGAACCAGTGGGGAATTTCTGTCTTTGGAATGCAGTGGACACACCACAATCGTCATATGTATCATGCCAAGAAATTTGAACTGAGTCCCAATTCCCAAACTTTGTATCAATGATTCCTATTCATGGTTTGTGTGAAAAACAGTTAAAAAAAAAAAAGTCTGTCCCGACAAAACTAATTTATAGTGATGAACATCAGAACAGCAGTTATCTGTGTGAGTAGGTATTACCTGGGAGGGCACACCTGAGAGCTTTGCATGACACTGAATATGTTCTGTATCGTGATCTCAGTGGTGGTTAGATGGAGGTACATGTACTTTAAAATGTTTGTTTAAGATTCACAGGCCTTACTGTATATAAACTATGCCTCAATTTTCAAAAAGTTGGCCCAGGATTTCCTTCTATTCAACCACAACCTACTTGGAGTCTGGGTTATCCACATTCCTCTGTCTCTTTCTCCCCCACAAACAGTCAAACTCACAGATTCAACAAAATTCCAATGCCAGATAGTACAAACGCAAAGTCACCAGGAAAACAGAAACACAAATATATTTAGCTGGCAGGGAGATCAAAGAAAAGCAAACAATGAGCTGTGGCTTCATCAAACATTTACAGAACAGTACAGAGTAGAACAAAATGGCCAATAATCAAGATATACGTTCCGATTATATTTGTCTTAGAGCAACTGATTTTCAAAATTGCAATTGGTTTTTAAGTCTTGCATTTGAATCTAACATTTTGTTAAGAGATTATATAATAGAACTTCAGTTAATTTTGGTTTTAGAAAACTATATTCTTTTAAAGCTGTAAAAAATGGTTTTGAAATTTTTTTTTAAGTACTCTTTTCTTTTTGAGACCTTGTGTTTTTATTGCCCTATAGTCCAGAGATCTATATGTTTCAAGGCAGCTGCCAAACACTCTGGTAGTGCTAAGAAAATACATTTGAATTCCTTTTCCCACTAAATTTTTTTTCTTTGCATGTGTGACAGACTTCTGGAAGGAGTTGTGGAGAATTGCTTCCCTTAGTTTGGGGCCTCCACTTGTTTTTTAGTAAAAATACAACACCTCCCACTGCCTCATTCCTACCCCCTGATCTCTCAACTGACGTAACTTTCAGTGGGAGGGTAAAAGCAGTAAAGTCCTAGGCGAAGGGTGGCCAAAGTCAACGAACTCTCGGGCAAACCCACTAAGCTCCCTCCCATCAGAAGCCAAAACTCCAGGCACATGGGATATGCAAAGTAATTGCAAGCAGACCGCTACAAGAAGGAGGGTCAATGGTAGGAAGGAGCCGCATTAAATTCACCCAGGAGCATCATTTTGTCCCATCAGCAATAATTTCTTCTGTAGGAATTCTGTGAATTCTTAGCTCAGAACAATATGAAGCCAAGAAATAAACCATGAAAGAGAAGAACTTGATAGTGTTAATAGCAATTATTCCCAACTTTATTAATTCGTCTTTCCTGGAAAAAAAATAACCAGAAAAAAAAAAAATACAGAATTTATTCCAGCCCTGCTAAAACACATCTATCTGGAACTGTTTCTATTATATATGAATCCAAAAGTCCTTTCTACTTTTTAAACTTAAATTATTTATCTTGCCATTTTTGTAAAGGGCTTACATCTTGAATCTTAGAATGAGACAGCTGTGTTATCATGGAAAGGAAGCTATCTCGATCCAGAGTATCTAATTTGAAAGTCATGGCTGTGCCACCAACTAGATATAAAATGGGGAATAATACCTAGCTTCCCAAAGAAGTTTTGTAGCCTGTAACAACCTATACAAATGTAAGACATGGGAGAGGCGGTATCATCAAGCGGAAAGATCAGACAGAGGCTCTGGATCCAAAGAGACCCTGGTTCAAATCTCAGCAGTATTACTTTGACCAAGTTAGTCCTTTGAACTTCAATTGCCTCATCTAGATTGTTGCAAGGATTAAATATTACCATCTATAAAGACTGTCACTTAACAGACATCCAATAAATGACCACTATCATTTTGAGGGGTTTTTTCCTTTCTTTTAGTCATTTTTTTATTCATTTATTCAACAAATATTTATTGAGTACTGGGTACTGTATTAGACTATAATGGTGAGTAAGATATATACAGCTCTTGTCCTTATAGAGTTATCATCTAGTAGGGGACACAAATAAATAAAATTATACTTATATAATTTTATATAAGTATATGATGCTATGAGAACCCAGAAGAGAGACATCTCGTCCAGACTTAGGTTGGTACCACACAGAAAGTGATGTTGAACTGAAAACTCAGTACTTATTATCAAATGAAGGGGAAGGAGTAAGGACAATTTGGCAGAAAAAGACATGTGCAAAGGCCCAGAAGCAAGAGAGATCATGTTTGTCAAAGATTACCTGAAAATATCCACCAACGCATACCCTCTGTTCTGGGTTTAGAACACACATACTCTCACGTACAGCTTTCCATTGCTTTCCTGTCCATTAACAGATTGACAATTGACAGATATCAATTGAAGGAAATACATTTTCATCTTCAGCCCAAATCCTACCATTATCAAGTACACATTCCATTCACCAGTCACAATTATCAAGTATAAATTCCTGGTTACGTGGCCTGATAATTCACAATATATATCCTTATTCCAATCTGGGAATACGACAAGCATAGCATCGGACTCGAGGATGATGGATAAACACCATTCTCTACCCTCCGTGAACTTAACAGTCCATTTAGGAAACTAAGACACAAACTAGATAATGACACAAAACAGCACGTGGTTAAGTGCCATTTGAGTAGTTGGACAATAAATATAATAGAAATTTAGACAATGACGGATCATGATAAAAATCTTATAAATGCCACTGCAGCTTGGGAGTATTTTCGTGATATTATTCAGTGAGGCATACGGACTTATTATATACGGATACTTTCATAAGTTCATTCGTTCCGTCATTCCACAGATATCTGAGGGTCTCCTAGTGTGTTTTATTTACCAGGTACAGAGACAAAACAAAGGTCCTGCCCATGCAGATCCTATATTTTTGTTGGCCGAGGAGGAGGCAACAAGCAGAAAAACAAGTGAACACTTTACATGCGTATCTTACTGACTCTTCGAAACAACTCCATGAGGTAGGATTTATCACCTGCATTTTACAGAAGAGACATAAGGATGTAAAATAACTTATCTAAGATCAGACAGTTAGCACAGCCAAAATTTGTACCGAGGTCTGTTAGACCATAAAGCTTGTGTTCAGTGGGAGCCATTCCATTCCACTGCCGGAATTTTCCATTTCCATCAACCACAGAGCTTGCTGGAGGCTTCCCTGATACGTGATCAGCCCTGCAACTGTGTGCCCAGGATTTAGCCAAGTGGTTCTCCCTCTTTCCTTCCACTGAGCTAGGTCCTGGCAGATTTCTTACTTCTGCAGTGCTATTCCTTCCAGCTGTATTGCTTTTAATTGGAATTCTGGTTTCCATTTCAAAATAGCTCCATGGGTTCTATTTTACCTAATTCCCTCCGTAACTCTTAACATCTTCAACGAATTCTCCATTCATTTTCCCAGTTCACCGAAAACCGTTGTCGTATTTATGCCCCTTCAGAGGCATGGCTCTGGTGGGCTGTGCGGCAACCATGGTATGGTAAAAGGATTGCCGTATTTGAAAATACCCGTGTTAACAACAGTTCTCCCATCAAGCAGTTAAGAGCATGGCCCTTTTCTCATTTCATCTTTTGAATAACACTGCAAGTTATTAAAAATTGTCCCTGTGTACAGATGAGGAATTAAGGATCAGAGAGGCTGAATTACTTGCTCAAGGCCAGGACATAATAAATCTAGGTCTTCCCACGGGCCTCCTGTACCATACTGCTTCCCTAACACTATAGGAATCACAGAAATGTGAATTTGAAAGGGCTCTCTAGAATGTTTTACAAGCTCCGTCCCTATGTAGGCATCTTTTCTACCAAATCCTTTCCAGTGATCCAGTTTCTTGTTGAAATCCTGGCTTTGTCACATACAAACTGTGACCTCTGGGAGCCTCAGTTTTCCTTCCTATAAAAGGGAATAGTACTATTTACCTCACAGGGTGACTGTGAAAATTAAATGATAAAGTATATAAAGGTCTTTTGTGAACAATAAGGGATCTTTTCAAATGCTTCCCGAATTTTCATTACATGCAACTTAGATCTGTTAAAAAAAACCTTATCTTTGAAATTAAGTCATTCTAAGTGGATACTCCTTTATATATCACTTCCTTATATATCATCCTTTGTATATACATATTTGTGATTTTATAATCACAAATTTAAATAGAGCAATATATCCATACCTTTTCCTAGTAAGCAAAATTGTTTTACATTACTACTGCACATAACATTAAATTTATAATGTAAGTTTTCCTCAAACTCTTTTGGAGGAGGAAAATAGCAACTTTGGAACAGGTACGAAAAAGTGAATTTCATCTTAAATGTGAAGTTATGTAAAATAATTATGTAACTTGAAATAGGGCTGGCTTTAAATGAATTTTCTAATATAATTTCATTAGAATTTGTGCACATATTAAAAATACCAGATACACTTATAATAGTAGAAAATATTTATTGAGCACTTAACATTTATTAACTCAATAAAATTCTTCAGTTACGGGAAAATGATAATTTAGCAATACTTCAAGTTAGTATGGGAAGCTATTAATAGTAGAATAATAAAATAATAGAGGCAACAGAAAAACCACATAGCACATATAACCCGACTTTTAAATGAGATTTTCACAAATTACTGTGCTCAACAACACAAATGTTTCAGGACACTTTATAGAAACTACAAATAAAATTGATTAAACTGTATTATTTGTAAAATGCCCACATGTATGCTCATTTAAAACTGATCCACGGGTATAATAGTGTATCCTCTTACCCAAATTAATGGCAAATTAGATTTCTTTATTTACCTTCTATTTCTTTAGCTTTCAAATTTATCTAACTTAGTGCATTAGTCTTAAAATCTGTCATTTCCAGGATTGCTTCTATGTATTCTTCCCCTGGTATTCATATTATTTCCCTTTCTTTTCAAAGGATTTTGTTCTAAAAGGCCATAAAAATGTACGAGCATATATGTATTTGTGTGTGTGTGTGCGCAGAGTATTTGCATCTTTTTCTAAATTAATACTTCCCTTGATAATGGATGTAAATCAAATCAGGACAGAAGGTTCATCGCATCCTCACCCCCTATTAAGGCAGAAAAGTGGAAATACATCACGTCTTTTGTGTTGCATACGCCCACCACACTAAATGAAAACGTTTATTGTTTTACTCACAGTCAATGTCCTTCAAATTGTCTGTGGTGATACGTTTTTTTCATCAGTGATGTCTGGAAAATCAAAGAAATCCACTTTTCTACCTTCTAAGCTTCTTGTATCTTCTGAGTGATGCAGGCTCAAGAGTTGCCAAATGAGATGGGCAGAGGCAGCCAAACAGGGCTTCCTAGCCAACCTAAAAATAGCAGGTGGTGGTGGGCAGATACACCATTTCTACCTTGCTCTTTTTCCCCCTAAGGGCTACGTACCATAAACACAGCTTGTTCAACATTAAAACAGCACACAAAGATCATATTCCCTCTTGCCCTAAGATCTAGAGAGATGGTCAGTTTAAAAATTTGTACATTTTACAAAGGAAGATGTGAAAGTCAAGGCAAAGTTATTTCTGCATTTCTTAAAGGAAGATTCCCATGCCCAATTGCCATTTGTACTGAAAAGAAAACTCACCATAACTTGCTGGAATGATGTGTTGCCTTTTCCTTTTTTTTTTTTTTTTTTTTTGCGACAGAGGCTCACTCTGTTGCCCGAGCTAGAGTGCCGTGGCATCAGCCTAGCTCACAGCAACCTCAAACTCCTGGGCTCAGGTGAATCCTCCTGCCTCAGCCTCCCAAGTAGCTGGGACTACAGGCATGCACCACCATACCCGGCTAATTTTTTCTATATATTTTTAGTTGACCAATTAATTTCTTTGTATTTCTTAGTAGAGATGGGGTCTCGCTCTTGCTCAGGCTGGTTTCAAACTCCTGACCTTGAGCAATCCGCCCACCTTGGCCTCCCAGAGTGCTGGGATTACAGGCGTGAGCCACCGCGCCTGCCCGGCCTCTTTTCCTTTTCTTTCCTGGAGCTCCTTGATAACTATTAACATTTGTATGCTTTATAATTTACAAAGTCCTTTCACAGATTTTATGTTATTGGTTCCTTATTATATGTTATGTTATTGGTTCCTTATAACAAGCCTGAAGAGGTTCTAGCGTTACAATTTGAAAAATGAGGAAACTGAGGCTCACAGAAGCAGCTTGCTCAAAGCCCAGGTAAATGTCTTCAAATTCCACATTCATCTCTCTCTCTCTCTCTCTCTCTCTAACACACACACACACTCTCTCTCTATCTCTCTCTCCCTAACAATTCTGTCATAAAAACATCCAACATAAAATGGAATTTAAGGATTTAACATTTAAAGTTTCAGCTACTGGAGGGCAACACCTAAGGTCCTTAGGTAATGAATTGTGATTTTGCTGAAGCACAAATTTTAATCTCATACTGTAAGAGTAGGGTGCAGGAGCAAGTAATTTACAGAACGAGCGTGCTTAGCACAGCTTTCTCATATTGAAACCTTGTTGTTATTCGCTAATTATCTTATGTTAGGCAACTTAAAGAAATAAAGAAAATTTCCAGCTGGGCACAAATGCTCACACCTGTAATCCGAGCACGTCGGCAGGCTGAGGCTGGGAGTTCAAGACCAGCCTGGGCAAGAGTGAGACCCTGAGTCTCCAAAAACTAAAAAAAAAAAAAAGAAAGAAAAAATGGAAATTTGCTTAAACAAACAGAGTCCAGAAAAGACAGCTAACTGCTTCTGCTGGTGATAAAAGAATAAAAAGTAAATTAGAGGGACTAGAAAATAGTGTCAAGACATCCAAAACTATGAGCTAGTTCTCCATCTAACACACATGCAAGCCTGCACACATATATTTTATAGGAAAAATGTTACAATAAACTTTCTTGTCCTTTGTAAATGTAAAAGATCTGCAAACAGTGATAATATGAATTTCCTAACCATATTAATTATATGATGATTTCTTTAAAGAAATTTACTTTTCAAGATTATTATTCACTTGAAAAAAATTAAATAAGGAGTTGCTATGGACACTGAAGTTTTGTCTGTTTGAAGGAGGGGAGCAAAGAAACTCACAGCTTAGAAGGAAATACTAATGTATAAGTGGTTTTCTCTCAGTGGTAGGATTACAGGAGATTTTTTTCCCTCTCATATTTTCTGTAAAACAGAAAATGTTTCTTTTAAAACATTCTAGAACCAAGAAATTATAAGTTATCTTAATTGTGTTCAAAAATAACTTAGATATAAGAAAATTTTCACAGTATACTTTTAGGGGAAAAAGCATGACACACAATCTATAGTATAACCTCAATTTGGTAAAAAAGAAAAATGTTTCTTTGTAGATGCAGCTGCAGAAAGCTGGAAGACAACAGTCAGATGGGATAGCGTTATCTCTGCATGATGGAATCCAGGGGGCTATTTCTTGTTTAAACATTTCTGCAATCTCCAAATTGTTTCAATTGGCATATTGTACTTTTCTAAGGGGAAAAATGTTTATGTTTATTGTCATTGCCAACTGGAGATCAAGTGAAAGTAAAAAAAAAAAAAACCCTCAAATCAATGGAAAAATATTAATATACCCAGATTCTAATTTGTAAAATGTTCAGTTTTATGGCCATTAAATATAGGTATTGGCTGGGCACAGTGGCTCACACCTGTAATCCTAGCACTCTGGGAGGCCTAGGTGGGAGGATTGCTTGAGCTCAGGAGTTTGAGACCAGCCTGAGCAAGAGACCCTGTCTCTACTAAAAACATAAAAATTAGTTGGGCATGGTGGTGCATGCCGGTAGTCCCAGCTACTCGGGAGGCTGAGGCAGGAGGATTGCTTGAGCCCAGGTGTTAAAGGCTGCAGTGAGCTATGATCACACCATTGCACTCTAGTTGGGGTGACAAAGTGAGACCCTGTCTCAAAAAAAAAAAAACAAAAAAACAAAAAAACAAACAACTTATTCAAAGGAATGAGTAATTCCTAGCAACTTAGTTATTCCTTCACCAGTCCCTAGCATACAGTAGGAGCACAACAAATATTTGCTGAATAAGTTTAATATTAAATTAATTACCTAATGTTTAATTCTGATACCAAAGACATTCTCCCAAGAATCTCAACCACCATTCCAATTCCACTCCCCAGAGGTAACCACAAGGAACAGTTGGGTAAACCTCTTTTTTGCATATACCCTATGTACTTTAAAAAAGAAGAAGAAAAGGGATCAAACGAGCTATTTCTACTTAAAAAATACAGTGGATCTCTTACGATTGTTCTAGCTTATTCATTCCTTTTTCTAACTGCACTAACTTACCCACTATCTAGATATTTTAACCAACCAAGACATTAAATAAAAGGAAATGCTTATAGTAATGGCTAACATTTATTGAGCATAAATGGCACAATTTTATAAGTAGGTACTATTATCTATGACTCTTTTATAGATAAAGAAATTGGACCACATTACATGCCTAAGGTTATGACGACTTACCCAAGGTTAGACAGTAAGTAGCA
>CAUYRT010032119.1:0-53749 GCA_963574885.1 Lepilemur ruficaudatus | reverse complement strand
GAGTGCTGTGGCGTCAGCCTAGCTCACAGCAACCTCAAACTCCTGGGCTCAAGCAATCCTTCTGCCTCAGCCTCCCAAGTAGCTGGGACTACAGGCATGTGCCACCATGCCGGGCTAATTTTTTCTATATATTTTTAGTTGGCCAGTTGATTTCTTTCTATTTTTAGTAGAGATTGCTCTTGCTCAGGCTGGTCTCGAACTCCTGAGCTCAAACGATCCACTCGCCTCGGCCTCCCAGAGTGCTAGGATTACAGGCTCACGTGAGCCACCGCTCTCGGCCTATTTTTATAGTCTCTATTTCATTTATTTCTGCTGTGATCTTTATTATTTATTTCCTTCTACTAATTTTAGGTTTGATTTGTTATTTTTTTCTTGTTCTTTTAGGTGTATCATCAGATTATTTGGAATCTTTCTGCTTTTATGATGTAAGCATTTATTGCTATAAAATTCCCTTGTAGCACTGCTTTTGCTATATTACATAGGTTTTGGTATGCTGTGTTTCAATTTTCATTTTTTTCAAGAAATATTTTGATTTCCTCCTTAATTTTTTCCTAGACCCAATGTTCATTCAGGAGCATGTTGTTTAATTTTTATGTGTATGTACAATTTCAACCATTCTTCTTGTTATTGATTTCCAGTATTATTCCATTGTGTTCAAAAATATACTTGCTATGATTTTATTTTTTAAAAATTCATTGAGACTTGTTTTGTGTACTAACATATGGTCTATTTTGGAGAGAGTTTCATGTGCTAATGAAAAGAATGTGTATTTTCTTTTTACGCTTGGTAAGTTTTCCCATATAATTTCATTAAATAGGTTTTGTTTTCTTTTTTTTTATACCTCTTGAAACTTCCTCTAAGAATGTCTTTTTATTTAAAAAATTAAGTAAAGTCCATAAATAGGAAATAGCATAAATGTGAAGTCATCACAAAAAAAGCAGCATATGTACTCAGCATCAAATTGGTATTAACTGATCAACACTTTAGTGCATATATAGTAATGATATTCATCAGGTGTCAGGCAGATGGGAGGAGGAAGGAGGGGATGGGTATCTACACACCTAATGGGTGCAGTGCACACTGTCTAGGGTATGTACACACTTGAAGCTCTGACTTGGGTGGGGCAAAGGCAATATACATAAACTAAACATTTGTACCCCTGTCATATGCTGAAATAAAAAAAAATTTTAAAAAGTATGTCAAGGTTATCACTTCTCAGATCAAACCATAGAACATTTAGTAGTACCGCAGAAGACCTGTTCTTTTTTATTTTATTTTATTGTTATTTCAGCATATGACAGGGGTACAAATATTTAGGTTTTCTAATGATTTTGTTTTCTCTTTGCCTTCTGGGACATCAAAAATGTGAATATTTGGTTGCTTTATGTTGTCTCATATATCACCTAGGATTTGTTCATTATTTAGAATTCTTTCTTCTTTATTTTTGTCTGACCGAGTTACTTCAAATACCTCTCTTCGAGTTCTAAAATTCTTTCTTTTGCTTGATCTAGTCTATTGTTGATGCTTTCAAATGCATTTTTTATTTAATTTAATGAATTCTTTAGTTCTAGAATTTTTGTTTGGTTCTTTTTTATGATATCTATCTCTTTGGTAAATTTCTCATTCATACCCTTTTTTAAAAAATTTATTTGTATGTATTTATTTTGTATTTATTTTCTGTATTCTCTTTTATCTCACTGAGGTAATTTAATGTCATTATTTTGAAATCTTTAAGTTTTCACAAATTTCTTTTTCATTGGACTCTTTTGCTGTAAAATTATTATATTCTTTTGTAAGTGTCATGTTTCCTTGCTTATTCATATTTTTGTGTCCTTACGTTGATACATGTGCATCTCATATAACAGTTCCTTCTTTCTGTTTTTAATTTACTTTTGCAGGGGAGTAACTTTTTTTCTGAACATTTATGGTGTTGGTTGGGTAGGGCAATTTGGCTTTGATTCTGGGTGTGTGTAACAGTGTAGTCTCTATATGATTTTTTCACCTGTAAAGAGCTTTCTGTGATTTTCTCAGTCTTAGTGTGTGGTTGTTAGTGGTGGCTGTGGTGAAGTTTGTCTAGGGACAGGGACCTCAGGTGGGCCTGTCCTCAGGCCCCTTTAGTGGCAACAGTGAGCTGAGCCTACCCATCCTTAGGCCCAAGGGTAGCTTGATTCCTGGGCCTCCTGGTGGCTTGCTTGGATTCTGGGAATGGCAATAGTGGGCTGGCTGGACCATCAGGTTCTTGATCCTCTGGACATCAGACATAGCATGGTTAATGACAGTAGTAGTGGAAAGATTAACTTCTGATTCCCAGTTAGTTTACCATGGTGTTGGTGGTGCCTGCAATAGGCTGGGCAGGTCAGTCCCTCGGCCTATAAGTGGTGCACACTGATGGGTGCCTGCTGTGATGGTAGCAGCAGGTTGGGTGGGCCTGATCTCAGGACCCCAGGAGGAGTGCTTGGGTGCCAATGGTTGTGGACTGAGTAGTGGCTCCCCAGAGGTTCCCCAATGCTTCAACACTGGTGGTGGGCTGAATATGGGCCAGGCACACCTGTCCTCAGCCTCCTTGGTGGGTTTTTCAGGCACTGGCTATGATAAGCAGGAGCACGTTGATCTCCAGGCCTAAGGAGAAATGTTCGGGTGGGGCAGTAGTGGCTATAGCCCTGATACTTGGAAGAATAGAGTTTCTTTCAGTAGCAGCAGCCAAATGCAGGAAGCTGGAGATTATGCACTTTGCTTGTGCTTCAGTCCAGCTGTGGTAGCCCACAGCGGTGGCTGCTGTGTGCCACAAAGTTTGTCCTCAGGGTGTGTAAAATGCTCAGCAGCTTTGCTGCTGGGGGGAGTGAGGTCTTTGCCAATACTTTGTGCTTCTGACCTGGAGGCAACAGCTAGCCACAGCAGTAGCTATAAGCAGGGAATGTTAATAGGGCTCCAGAGATGTGCAGATGCAGGGGCTGTTGAGTTCTCTGGCAGAATGCACTCTGGTGGAGGCTTGGTTCTCAATACGGTACAATGCTGTAGCTACTTAGGACTCAGGAGGTGTATGGGACTCAGAATGAGCTCCCTCTCTGGAGCAACAGTTTTGCATGGTCTCCAGGCAGCTCCTTACATTATTAAGACCCACAAGAGTCTAGGGCCTTTCCCATGGTTAGGATTGCAGAAGTCACTGGTGGAAAAGTGGACCATTGGCAGTCACTCATTTACCCTTTTCTTGCACTGGGGAACCTCTCGAGGCTCCCAGTTGATCCTGGTCAAACAGGCTGCCTTGCTCCCCTCTCCTTCTTTGCCTTAGGTGTTTCCTATAACTTTTCTGTTGAGTTCCAGTGTTCTCTCTTAGGAGATATATTCAAAGTGTGATTATTTACTCTCTATTGTGATTCATCTTTGTGAAGGTGGTAAGTACCAGATGCCTCTGCTCAGCCATCTTGAAGTTCCTTCCCTGTATCAATAGTCTTTAAACTTGTTTCTCCATATCAAATCTCACTTCCCTTCAATCCTCTGATTTCTCTAAACTCTTATCTAATAATGTCACTTCCTTACTTCTAATTTTTTATTCCTAATTGTCTATTAAAGTCCAAATTTTTTACATGGTACAAGAGACCTTACAACCTGACTCAGGTTTATCATTCCAGATTAAAATTTGATTATCATATCTTTCCATAACCCTACTCCGTAGCTGTATGAGACTACTTGAGTTCCCTGAATATACCATTTACTTTATACCCTGTTCATTAGATTGCCTTTACCTGGAGTGCCCTCTCCCACAGGTGTGTTCCTAAAAAACTACTAATCTTTTGAAGTCCAGCTCAAAATGTCACCTCCTGTTTCCGTTTTCTCTAATACAATCCCTTGACCTTTAATCTCACTTTACCCTTCTAATTAACACATCAAGCAGAAATCATTAATTGTGTTCTCCTCTGTGATTTCCTGGTATGTAACACATGTCATAATGCATATGAATGAATAGCTAAATTTCCTGTCTTTCTAAATTCATCAGAAGCTCTTTGAGTTTAGGTATTAAATTTAATTCACAAATATACCCAAGGTTCCTATGACAGATTTGTGTTTTGTATAAATGATTTATTTCAGTTGAAGAAAGTTTCATGAGTCCCTGCCATGTGCACAGTATCTGCTTGGAGGAATAAAAAATTAAATAAGACACACAGTGCTTTCCTTCAAGCAGCTCAGAATTGCCAGGTTGGGAGTGTAAGACAGATTTATAAGTAACTATTATGCCAGCTGAATGTAGAAATTTGTTTCAGTCATAGGACTACAAGTTGATTACTAAAAATCCAAAATAAATTTCCATGAAAAGTTTAAAATGACAGTCTTAATCTTCATAAGGTTATAAAGGGTGTTATTGTCTAATATGTGGTACTTAAACTCTACTAGAGATCTCTCAGGCAGGCAGCTTTCTAGCAGTTAACTATAGTCAAGAGTAAAACAGAGTTCTTCATTATTAATTAATGGAGAGGTACATCTTCATCTAAAATTCTTTCCTTTCTTCACTTCCGCTACTAACTCCACTTAATCCATTACCCACACCAGAGTAACTGATCTTTGTAACATCCAAAGATGACCATGTGGCTCCTCTGCTTAAAACTGTAATAACATTGTTGTCTAAAGGATAAAGTCAAACTTTTTAGCATGGCCTATAATGCCTCTAGGATATGTCCCCTGTCTAGTTATCCAGATTTTTCTTTAGCTCTTTTACATTATGCCTCTACACTCCACCTGTAACAGAGTAGTCACTTTACCCCCCATAGATATGGAAGGGAAATACTGACCGTGAGGAATATGTAACAGAAGAAATGTCCTGAAAATATGGCAAAAATATTTTCTGTCTTTTTAAAACATCTTCCACTCATTTTTGAGAACTAAAACCTATATCCCTGCCTCAGGCCAGTGGTGGGAAGGGACAGAAGGATGTCTTTTATTCTTTGTGCCACAGGAGATGGTTCATCCCTGACCTGGCAAAGGGAGGTCCTGGGCGGAGGTCATGGGATTGTCTTCAGAGGAGATGGGACAGAGATGGAATGATCAAGGTCACCAATTGTAATTGAACAGCAATTGCCTGAAGCTGAGAATCCACCCTTTAGACGCTCTGTATTTCTGCTTATTAGTAGGACAATGGCATTATAGATAGTAGTCTATATCCTTCTCATTTTCTGGCAAATTAACAAACTCCTTTTTCTTTCTCCTCAAACCACTTGGTTTATTCTTCTCATGCAGCCTCGGGGACAAGTGCTGAGCTTTCGGTAACAAACCAAAAATGAATTATTTTCTGTTTCCCAAGACTCAAATCAGATCATTCTATCTTACTTTTATGACTTTGAATCTTCTACTTTTTGCCTGAACCTAATTTCCAATATCGTCTTGTTTTCTTAGAAAAGACAATTTATTCTTCAAGTTTTTGCTTGATTGTAATGTCCTCTGTGAAATCTTCCCAGCTTACTCAGATAGACTTAACTGTTCTTTCCTCCACATTTCCATAATCTATTTTTGCCATATGATTGTTTATATGTTTTTTCTCTAATCTCTTTTAAACAGGGGAGCCTGCATTTTAATTTTTATGTACCCAGCACCAAAAACACACTGACAAAATAGCATAGTGTAAAATGAAGAATATCAATATTAGTGTTATGAAAGCTTGAGTTCTAATACAGCTTCACTACTTGTCCTCTCTGAGTTCACTACATGTTATCTGTTTTGTCTGAAAAATGGGAATGATATGAAGACCTACCTCAAAAAATTATTGTATTAAAGGAGATAATGTGTGTAAATAATCTAGTACAGCATCCAGTACATAGTATAAGTTCAGTAAATGTGCTTCCTTTCGTTTTTTCCAGTATCTAGCACCTCATAGATGTTTAATAAATGTTTCTTGAATGAACACATACATTTCATGAAGCTAACCTACAAGTCAGGAAGTGAGCAAGATAATTTTTTGTATAGATGATTTTAGTCCAAATGGATTCCCAAACAGACAGGACAGAACACTTTGCTCAGACACACACACACACACACACACACACACACACACACACACACACACAGACATACACACTCTTGATACTTCCAAGGAAAAATGGGATGAGGTTGAAAGTGGAAAGGGCAGGGGAAATAGTTTTCTTAGGAGAAACAAGATGTTAGAACTAGAGCTTTTCATAGCCCACATAGTGTACTTGTGAATTAATAAAAAGGTACTTATTCCTCAAGACATTTTATTGCTCTCTACTAGAAAACTGCCTTAATAATTATGCAGCTCTATGATGACCTCAGTCATGAATGTCACCCCCTAGATATGTAGAGTGAACAACTATATGTGGAGCCTAGTACACTCAATTATTTTCTGGGGAAATTATGGTTTATTGCTTTTTCTCAGAGCTGGCAGACTAGTGATAATTGGTAAATATTTGTAACTAGCTGGTTGTTGCCAACCAATCATGTCTAGCTGTGAGGAAGATAATAGAAAGGGATAATGGAGAAAGGAATAGCAACAGGTAGTCAAGGGAGTTATCAAGTTAAGCCATAAAGAACTCTAACTCCTTTCATAATCTTAACCGGTGGCCTGGGAATTGAGGGAACTGTTCCATCAACTTACAGTGAGTAGGCATCTTAGCCCAGTCTGGCTGCTATAACAGAATACCCTAGACCAGGTGGTTTTAAAACAACAGAAATTTATTTCTCATAGTTCTGGAGGCTGAGAAGTCCAAGATCATGGCACTGGGAAATTCGTTGTCTGGTGAGGGCTCACTTCCTGGTTCATAGGCAGCAATCTTCTCACTGGATGCTCACATGGCAAAAGAGCCCAGGAACCTTTCTGGAGGGTGTTTTATAAGGGAACTAATCTCAATCATAACGGTCCTGTCCTCATGAACTAATCATCTCCCAAAGGTCATACCTTCTAATATCATTACTTTGGGTATTAGGTTTCAACATGTGAGTTTTTTGGGGGGGCACAAATATCCAGTCTATGGCAGTAGGCTATGTTTATAATTTTGTTGGCAACACTTAGAGGGATTTGTCCATTCATTTTGTTTATTGGTTTGCTTTAAAGGCATATGGGTAATATGTCTTGTGATGGTGAAAGGATTTCAGGAACATCTCTCTATATTCATTGGCTTATTAGGTAAGAAGAAGACTGCCTGTATTAAAAAGGAAAAAAAAAACAAGCATACAGTGTGAAAAATGGTATAAGTATGAACTACAGATTAAGCTGTGCATTAAACTCCCTTTCTCCAACTTCATAAAATATAAAATAAATGTAACACAGAAACAGTTTAAATATAATTATTAGCTTGAAAGTAAGAAAAAGAAATAATCAAGTGCCAGAAACAACAAGGAAAATCACAGCCAAAGCTATGGGGGGTTGTTAAAGCTACAAAATCCATGAGGATACCAGAAGTGGATATGTGTTATACAGAGAGGTGGATTTATCCTAAAGCCAATGAAGTTTCTACTTCAGGAATCATCCATTTCACAGAACTTTTCTAAGGCTCAAGAATGAGCTGGACATTTTTTTTGTATAGTTTACATAATTAAGACATTCTAACTGCAATCAATTAAGACTGCTGTCTCTGAATTTCCCTCCATCACATTTCTCTTTGTATTGAGTATAATAACATGGTCTACCCATTATAAAGCTCTTCAAACTTTGTCACATGGATTCAGTGACATTTTAAGGATTCTGAAATATATTCTTATAGACTCAAAAGAGAAACCCAATTACAGATGAAATGTAAAAAAATCAATCAAAAAGCTTATAAAGGTTAAATAAACCATTTAAATTGAAATTTGAAAAGACATTTTGGCGTGTTTCAATACAGTGAATGAGAACTTATCAACTCCTGATTGGACACACATGAAGATATTTTTTGGTTATATTTGAGGTTATATATTAAGTAACTATGAGAAAATTCAAATAAAAGTTAATGGAATGTGAAATGAAAGCTGAAAAGATAAACACTGAAATCCATAAAATTATTCTGACATCAAAAATAAATTATAAAAGATTTTTATCAGATCCTATGAAAAACAACCATTTTTTTAAGAAGAAAAGGTAGATTTCAAATAGAAATAGTATATAGGTCATTGTATTATTTGACAATCCAATTAAATAAGATGTGTAAATCATACAAAAACATTGGAAAAGGATTTAAACTTTTTTCTGATTTGACATGAATGCTAACATTGAATATAATAATATAAAACACCACTACAATAAAGATAGCATTGATAAACTGGTTAATGAGTGCCATCAATTCAAAGATTTCTTAAGATTTATATTCCAAAGGGAACATGAAATATTCTAGAATCTCCAGTTTATATATAAAAATATGGCAGTGTTTTTTTCAAAATTTTACAACAATCTTGAAACTTTATATGATGTTACTAATTGTTACTATATGTGTTACTAATTTTGGAGCTGAAAGAAACTTTTTAAAGTCATCTATTATATAAAAATTTATAGAAATTTTGATTATGTAAGAGGAAAGGTTTATTTATCTTTATATTATCTCTATTGAAAATATTTAAAAATCATTGTAGTTTGATAAGACAAAGAATGTTCAGCCAAAGTGTAGGGGAAAAATATTATAGAAGCGTGTTAAGCATTTAATTAATAAAAACATGCTATTTTTTCCAGATTTTGTGATATTTGTGGTATTTATCAACTTTTAAAGACTTGTAATTTATTATGAACCATTTTCTAATTCTTAATCCTTTTAGTGTCTAATTTTATATTTGCAATTGTTTTTTAATCTATAAAAAGAAGAACCCTTAAATGATATGCCTCAGGCACCACAAAACCAGGATCCACCCACTGAGCTGGGATTATAACAGGAATTGGAGTCTATAATGAAATTCTCCCACTTATGGGATACTAGAGCTAAGCATGTTTCATGAAGTATGGAATCTAGAGTAACTGTTTAGTTTATAAAACAGGGAATAGAAAACATTGCTGATACTAGGGCATTGCATATAATTGTGTGACCACCCACTGCTGTGAGATGGAAAAGTTATCTTCGAGTATTTGGATCCCCACTACATCCCTCCCCTACTGCCAGGCCTTCACTAATTTCAGCTGAAGGATCTGGATTTCTAACCAATGCATTTAGTGCCAGAAACAGAACTGAAAGCTAACACAGGAACTCACCCAGAGCTGGTTAAACCCGTAAGTCTGCTGAAGAGTCAAACTATCCCATCAGGATTTCTCCATAGCTCATTACACATGAGACATCCATGGAAAACAGTTTTCACTTAAGATGAGTTTGTTAATGAAAACTCAGCACTTGTTCATGACAGTGAATCAGAAGAATAAGGACAAGTGCTGTGGGGAGGAGGAAAGAGAAATTTTATTAGTTTGCCAGCAAAGGAGGAAAAATGGTAGAACTTCTAATCTCAAAATCCAAATTTTCTGAACATAAACAGAAATACAGAGCTTTTAAAGGGAGAGCCCCTCAGTTCTACGCTATTGTGGTTTACTATTCTAATAGTTCGATCTTTGCCAAAGACAGAGCCTATGAACTTGCCAGTTGCCCACCTTAGGGGCTGGCACCACCTGGGATGGCTAAGTTATCTCTTTTAACAAAGGACTTAACCTGCCTCAAGGATGCAGGCCAGGATGTAGTTCATGAAAAGAGTGGAGAAGTTTTAAAGAGACAGAAAATATTTTTTTTCTTCAGGCCTTTCCCTCTGAGTTCACACACATTCACACTCACACACACACAGAATCAACATTACAAAGCAGCATTACATCAAGCAAAGCAATATTATATCAAGAAAAGCATGACAGCCAAGTTACTATGGATAAGAGTACAAAAAACTAAAGAATTCACATACCAAAAAACTATAGAAAATAGACTAAATTGAGGAACATGTTTAAAACAAAATGTTCAAACAAAAATTAAGAAAAACCGTATATAAGAATGGCTTTTATTCATTTTATATTATGAATTAAAATGACAGACAAATTAGGGCAAAGCAAATGGCATTCCTGAAAATAAAAAAAAAAAACAACTAATCACTGAAATTAAAAACTCAACGAAAGGATGAAATAGCCAATGGACCAAAGTTGAATAAATGAAAAAAAAAACATAAAAAGTATGTTGTTACTTCTAAACATCCATTAACTATACAAATCAATTTTAATAATTATGATGAACTGTTCTGGAGGGCGGTAGTGGGGGTAATATAAGGTAGATACAAAAATAATAATCTGTGTAAATAGGAGGGTGATAAAGTATTCTATCTCTCTAATCTCTCAAAATAGGACTCAAAATATGTCTCTAGCATTTTACTTTTGAAAAAATTGTTTAAAAATATTTTAAAGATCTTCACAATATTAACATCTGTTAATTCTGGGAGATGGGCACACTTCCTTATTGAATTATTCTTTGTTCTTTTCAGTAGATTTAACTTTTTTTCATACTTATAAAAAGGAAACAAAACCAAGGAGCACAGGATTCTGAAAACAATGCATACAGGTAAATCCAATCAATGTTAAGAGGCTCACACATAAAAGAGCATGGCTTTGAGGTGAGACCAGAAAAATCCTGCTGGAAATACATGACTGAAAGAGATCTATTACCCACCAAGAAACCCTGCACCTCCTGGAGAGCAGTAGTGTCTTATGCTCTATGGGAGAATAAGAAAGCAGAGAGGAATCCACCCCAGATTTGTGTCTTTGTAGAGTGAACAGACTAATATTAAATAGAAAGAAAAGAAGAAGAAACTGGAGTTAAGTGATGAATACAACTTGTTCCTCAGTAAAAATATAAATAGATAGATGATAGATAGATAGTATATAGATATATAAATAGATAGATATTTTAAAAATTAACTGTCCCAGAGAAGATAAAAACTGAATGGAAAATCCTCAAGCTTTCCAGGGAGAAAATGGACTACTAGCCCTGAATGAAACTAGGTGTGAGTAGGTTTCAACACGCTCTTAAAATTTACTGAAACAACTACATACAGAGCTTAGCATGAGCAACATTAGAATGGCATGGCATGGTAACCTCAGAGACAGTATGTTTAGAAATTATAAGACTGGTGGAGCTGAGACTAGTGGGGTTGAGGCTGAGAGCCTTGATAATGTCTACCCATGGTTAATGCATTGTTTTCAAGCCCTTCAAGTTGTGCTTTTTGGATAAGTATTGTTCCTTGGAAACTCTGAGTTGAACATTTCTTATAAGGTGGTCTAGTGGTGATGAATTACCTCAGCTTTTGTTTATCTGGAGAAGTTCGTATTTCTTCTTTATGCCTGATGGATGGATAGGCTTGCTAGATGTAGCATCCTTGGTTTACAGTTTTTTCTTTTTCTTTCAGCACTTTGAATAAATCATCCTATTCTCTCCTGGCCTGCAAGGTTTCTGCTGAGAAATCTGCTGATAGTCTAATGTGGATTCTGTTATATAAGACTTGATGCTTTACCTTGAAGTTTTAAACGTTCTGTCTTTGTCTTTGACTTTTGACATTTTGATTATAATATGTCTCTCAGAGGATATTTTGGGTTGAATCTAACTAGGGGTGTTTTATTTTTTTTTGTCTTTATTGAAGTGTAATTTACATATCATGTCTTTACTCCGTTTAAAGTGTACAATTAAATGGTTATTAGTAAATTTACCAAGTTGTACAGGTATTCACATAAATCAGTTTTAGAGGATTTTCCACCCCCATGGAGCCCCCTAATACCCATCCCCAGATACACCTCAAGCATGCCCCTCCCCTTCACAGTGCTCACCACATCCCCCGGATGTGGGTCCACCCCCACCCCTAAAATCCCCAGTGAACACTACCACCATTTAAAAACCATAGTGTCAATCAGTCAATACCAATTTGATGGCGAGTACAAGTGGGGCCCATTCCTTGGGCCTTGTGCCACCTCACTTTGAATAATGGGCTCAAGCTTAATCCAGGATAACATAAGTGGTGTTAACTCACTGTCGTTTCTTAAAATTGAGTAATATTTCATTGTAAACATATACCAAATTTTAATAATCCACTCATGAATTGATGGGCACTTGGGTTGTTTCCACAACCTAGCAATAGTGAATTGTGCTGCCATAAACATTTGGGTGCAGATGTCTTTATAATAGAATGTCTTATGCTCTTTTGGGTAGATGCCCAATCATGCTATTGCTGGATTCAATGGTAATTCTATTTTTAGCTCTTTGAGGAATCTCCAAATTCTTTTCCACAGAGGTTGCACCAATTTGCAGTCCCACCAGCAGTGTAAGTGTTCCTGTCTCTCCACATCATCGCCAGCTCAAAATAACCTTATTAAATGAAATTGTAAAGGACTATGAACATACGGGGTACTAAAATATGAATTGCCTTTGACTTCCTCTATTAAAAGGAAATCTTGGTGAGAATTTTAGGTGATGTGGAATACTGATAGAGATAATATTTCTATTGTGCTGTCAATGGAAACTTCACTTACTGTATAAACATACATGTACATTCCAGTTTAAATAAGAAAACATTATTTTAAGATAATTTATGACACTGTCATAGTCCTGAGCTACTCTTTTTCTACAGATGATATCAGTAAAACAAATTTGAGAACTTTTGAATCTGGTCTGTAATAATTAACCAGTACTTAATGGATATTTGATGCTTCAAAAATGATACCCAGGTATTAAGACAGACTGTCCTCAGGCAGTTTGCTTTTAGACAACAACAACAATAAAAATTGTTGCCCATTAGAATCTTTTGTATTAGGAATGCATTGACTGAAATGTTGTTATGTAGCTTCATCCTTCTCCCATTCTCTTTAATTTCAGTTTAAATGAAACTCCCAATCAATGGTAAAATTACTTTTAGCATTGAGGTAGGGAGAGGAGCAATTCTTTACTTGAACACTGCAAGGCAAGATTTGAAACCATTACAGTAACTTTGGCAGTAAATTGAGTTTTAACAATATTAAGTTCTCAGGAACATAGTAGGAAAAGCCATCTGTCTAGATTGTTTTATTCGATAGCAAAATTGCTAATACAGTTAAGTGTGGAAAATTAGGAGAAACTATAATGCTCGAATTTGTAAATTTGTATTAAACAGTGATTAATGGAAAGTAATATCAATAATCAGCCTTTTAAAATATTGAACATTTGAAATTTAGTAATAAATTTTAAAGTCTGTATTTTAAAAGAAAAGAAACCTCCAGAGCAGTACTTCTATGCAGAGAAGCAAAGTGTTGAAAAGCAATCTGGTAACATCTATTAAAATTAGAATACATATACCTTTAGACTCAGCAATCCTTCCTCAATGAGTTTATTCCCATAGAAATAAAGGCACTGGTACAGAAGACTCTGGTGTAATATATACAGCAGTGTTGTTTGTAATGATGAAAAATTGAAAACAAAGGGGATTCCCATCAATAGGAGTAGGGCTGACTAAATCATGGTGCATCCATTAAAGTGAATGACCTAAGAGTTTACTAACATGAAGGATTCCTGTGAAGTATTCTTGAATGCAAAAACCGAGACAAAAGTGTATGTATGAGCTTATTTTTCATTAAAACCTATATGTATCTACATGTAGGTGTGTGTATCAGTAAATCGTTATATGAGCATAAAGGAAAAAATAAAAAAAATACAAACTAAATGTTTAGTATAAACATGACGGAGGGTGCAGAGATTCTGATATGCATGGAAGGAAACACAAAGTATGAAAAAGAAAAAATCTCTAGCAGTGGAGTAAAAATATCAATAAACATAAAACTCACAGCATCAGTTTACTAAGTTTCTTTGTCACATAAACTGTTGCAACTTTTTTAAGCTGTAAAATTTCCTGTGTTAACTGACTGATGTTCAAATCACTGAGAAGTATCCTAAGAATTTTTTTTTTAAGAGAAGGGAGTCTCACTGTATCACCCAGTCTTGTCTCAAACTCCTGGCCTCAAGGGATCCTCCCACCTCAGCCTCCCAAGTAGCTGGGATTATGGGCACAATGACTTAACAACTGTTAGCCTTTGAATAGGTTGAAAAAATTAGATAAGTAAGGCAAACAAAGAAAGTGAGGGTAGTATGAGATGAAAATAACGTGGTATGACTAAAAAGAAAGAGGACTGATATCTTCATGTGAATAAGCCAATCTAACTTTATAACATACACAGTTGCTTTCAAGGAATAAAAAATAATTGAGTTGCTAAAATAATTCCAATGACTAACAAAATAGTATAGCTAGCGTGTTATTTATATAAATAAAAAACTTCTAAATACCTTGAATATACAATGGTAATAATGACAATTTAGTTCACCTTAAGGAACATTCATTTCGGGAATTCTGGGTCTTATCAGCAGGTCACTAGAATCATTTGTGCATAAGATTCCCTAAGCAGTTTAGAAGAGAAGATCACAATTGACGAATGTGTGTGCAAAAATCAGGACTTGGGTAATAAAGGTTGGCCAAGACCAGTGCAGAGTACTCTTACTATGGCAGAGGAAGGAAGAAAAAAAACAGCTCAAGTTTCAGTAGACTCTCAAGGGGACAAGGAAATTGCTTTTGAGTAAATCTTAACCTGGGAGGCAGGGGTGTATCACACAAAGAGCTCCTCAGCCTGATCCTTGATGAATGTGACCTAACCTCCTAAAAGAAGATGGCTACTTTGTGCAGAACAAAAGAGTTTTATCACTTAGAAATTCAATTATTGAAGGTTGATTGAAATCAAAGGTTGATTGGAGCAGGGATGGGAACACATCTCTCAGTAATTAGAAGCAAGTTGAGAGGAGTCACAAACTGCTATTGCACTAATGGTTGAGGCCGGGGTGTAGAAGATGGAATAGTAAATTGATAATGGAAGTTGAGATACTGTGAACTCTTAGAAAAGGTTGCTACTGTTTTGTTTTTTTTTTTCCCTAACTTTTTTAGTCTCATGTAAGGAATTGGAGGAGTTAAAATTTCTTTAACTGTGGATCTGGCACTAAGTGCTTCCAGGATAGCAATTTAGGCCGTTGATTTTCCTCCTGGCTGGTATGTAATGGAAGTAATCCTTCTGCATTCATTTATTAATTTGTTCAACAAACATCTATTAAGCTTTTCCACTGGCAGATTTTACTTTGTGTGCATGTAAACCAAACAGGTGGATTGGGTATACATCTACCCACACTGCCCCTGCCCCAATCCAGGGACACTAGCTCTTTCTAAGTATAATGTTCCATGTTTTCAGAAAGTACTCAACCTTTGATTTCTGCCACATTTCTCTCACTTGTGCTTTATACCTGATGGCTGTACCAAAGACAGCTTTTGCCTTTGGTGCATTTTTCTCTGTGTCTATTCAAAGTCTACCTCCGACCCTGGCTTATCTGTCAATATAGTCCCTTCATCCCATCTTGCATAAATTCATCATGATCTTTGGCTTTCTGATATTCCTAACTTCAATCCACAATGCTGTTGTGGATTAAATCTTTTTTTTTTTTTAACCCATTTGCTATTATTTTGATGGGATTTTGGAAAGAGTATGATAAGTATGACAAGAACATATGTTGTACACAGAACAGGTGGTGGTCTACTGTGGAGGTGGGGCAGGAGTGAAGGTGAAAAGATTAGATGAAGAGGCTACTGCAGAAGTACAAGCCAGACGATTTTGCTTCTATGTTTTTCTTTTCAAATAAGTTTTTCTTTTAATATCTCAAGGGAAAATTGGAATTGGGATAAATAAAACAGTAAAAAAGTTACAGTAATCTAATAATTTACCAAAACCTGTATAATAGCATTTCCAAATTTTTATCACTGGATTTGTTTTGCTTTATTTTAATAAAGTCATCTCTCCTCCTTTGTTGAAAATGTTACTGTTGATGCTATTTAAAATACATATTTTTAATATCTGAGTTTATATAATTATCTCAAATTGATTGTTTTGAAAGGATTTTCATTGTCAGTTACATAAATTCCTGTAATTACACCAGACACGACTATTATTTGTACAATTAACAGAAACAAATACTTTTTTAAAAAATAAGGGGGCACCAATCAGTGAAATTGAAAAAGAGAGTAAAATGTAAGCTGAAAACTTTAGAACTTGAGCTTGAAAAAATGTGAACTCAGGGCCCAGCTGGAAAGATCGTCAAAAGGCTTCGTATTCAATCAGAACCTGAACTCTACATATAAGTGCCACTTGTAAAAGCACATGCCTCTTTCTTTTGGCTATTTAGTCCAATTTCATTATACTCTCCATAGGTGTTTGAAGAAAGAATGGAAAAGCCCAGACTAATGAGTTTTTGTAAAGTTGTAAATCTGTACAATGGCCAAAAGCTATTGCAATGTTGTTTTCTGTAGCGGCACAGACCACTTTTCCTCTGGCCAGTCACTGCTTGAAATAATTACTGACATTAATGATGCAAGCTCCTGAATTTAATAGATCTAGGTTTATGTTGCAATCCATCACTGTGAAACATCTTCTATCTTCTCTGCTATTATCGAAAGTTTCTTTAAATGTTTTAAGATATTTTATTGAACCAGTGATGCATTTTAACTATGAGAAACCACGAAGCAAAAATTCCACCTCTGAGTTTTATGTATATTATGGGTAGTTATATTGGTATAAAATTATTTTTCAACCAAAACTTGAGAACGATAGATGCTAATAAGCTCCACACAATACATCATCTTAGTCTTTCATGTGTCACATGATCTTATAACACAGACTAACTTAATAAAGGCCTTGGTTTGATAAAGATTTCCCTAGGCTTCTTAGAAGGTGAGACTTTACATAACTTTGTTACGTAACTTTGGGATTTGACTGCCACCCTTTTCTGCTGCTCAAGTACTGTATCAGTAAGATGGATTTCCCAGAAAATTAGCAGGGAACTATGGGTTGGAGACGCTTCTAGTTTCATGGCTCTGGAGCTCCCTCTTCTGTGCTTATTGTGATCTGTTCAAAAATTCAAAACTTTTTTATCTGTACCATCCCTTTTCTTAGCCACTCTTGTCCCTGTCTTGCTCATTCTAGGTTGAGAGAGCTTCAGTTGGTTAGTTTTTCAAAAGTTCATAAGGCCCATATCATCCCAGCACCACCTGAATTTTGTGTTCCCCTGGCTCTAACCTAAGTTCTTTCTAGATATGTATACTCTTCTCAGATTGACTTGCTAGCTATATTGGGTAGGGAGCTCGCTTCAGAGATGAATGCCTACTAACAATTCAATGTCTGGGATTCTCAAAGTTGTTTTGCTTTTCCTTTGCTTTTGTCGTTGTGCACTTTGCTGACACTACATGTTTTGTTGCTGTTGATATTTGACCATGTGTATTTGGAATCCATGAACCAATAAGTCATTTAGTTTTGTTGTAAATGTTGTCTGGGGATTTATTTTCTTTACTATCTTATTTTCTTTGATTCTGTTGGGGACTTGGGGAATTTACCCAATTAGGCTACCACTGAAGCTATAGAATTGCTCCAAATTCCCTTTTTATTTCTTCTTCATTATGTTTTGCTAAATTACATTTTTCTCTAAATTTTTCCATTCCATTTTTCATCTCATTTTGTTGAGAAATATATACAGAAAAATACACAAAAATATACAGCTTGTGAATTTTTATAACACAAAATTCCATGTACTAACAAGTTCAAGAAATAGAATTAATATATCCTAATTTCCTTTTTGACTTCCTTGTTGACTCTTGGATTAGAAGTATTTAATTCTCCAAATTAATTGCCAAATATTTGGAGATTTTCCAGATACCTTTGTTGTTGATTTCTAGTTTAATTCCATTATGATTAGAGAACATCTTTTGTATGATATTAATCATTTAAAATATGTTAGGCCTTTTTAAGGCCCAGCATATGGGCTATTCTGGTGGTTGATGTACAGTTTAAGATTGTATGTTCTGATATTGCTAGGTGGAGTATCCTATAAATATGAATTAGGCCAAGTTGGTGCATAGTCTTGTTCATGTCTTTTATATACTAACTGATTTTCTGTCTACTCATTCTATCAATTACTAAAATGATAAAATCTACAAATATAATAGCAGATTGTTTATTTCTACTTTCAATTCTGTTAGTTTTGCTTCATTCATTTTTTTGAAGCTCTGTCATTGAATACGTAGGTGCATACACATTTAGGATTTTTAAATCTTCCTGGTGAATTGACCCAATTATGAGCATATAATATCCCTCTTATCCCTGGTAATATCCTTTGTTCTCAAGTCCACTTTGTCTTTTATTGATATAAATACACCAGCTCCTCTGATTACTGTTTGCATGGTATATCTTATTTTATCCTTAGTTTTAACCTATGTTGTTATATTTAATGTGGATTTCTTGTAGACAGAATGTATATGAGTCTTATTTTTTAACCAATCTTTCTTTTAATTAGTCTTTCTATCAGTTTTTTTTCTTTTTTATTTCAAAATATTAAAGGGGTACAAATTTTTTTTTTACATGGATACATTTCCTATTAATATAATATTTTCAGTGGAACTTTATGGATAAACTATTCAGACTAAAGAAATTTTTTATTCCCAGTTTCTAATTTTTTTAAAAATCAGGAATATAAGTTTAATTTTATTAAGTATTTCTGTATCAGTTGATATAATTATATGATTTTTCTTCCATCTTCTGTTAATCTGGAGAATTACAATGATTTATTTTTTAATATTAAACCATCCTGGAATTCCTGAAATAAATCTTATTTGGTCATGATATTGTTTTTTTCAATATATATCTCAACTTGGTTTGCAAATATCTTGTTTTTAAATTTGCATTTATGTGAGAGAATGGTTTGTACTTTTTCTTTTTTTTTTTAATGTTATTTTTCAATTTTGAATCAAGATTGTCCTGGATTCATTAATAAATGAGAAATGTTTATTTCATCTGTTTTTCGAAACGTATGAATAAAATTGAAATGATTTTTTTCCTTGAAATTTGGTGGAATTAGACTATAAAACTGTCAGGTGTTTTCTTTATGGAAAAAATTTAAGCTACTAATTTAATTTAAAAAATATAGAACTAAGTTTGTCTATTTTTTTTTTTTTTGCAAGATGGTAAATTTTATTTTTTAGAATGTGTCCATATTATTAAGTATTTATATTGGCATTAAGTTAGTACTAGTTTTCTCTTATTTTAAAAAATCTTTCTTATTTCTGTAGTTATGTTCCCTTTTGTATTAAAAGTGCTATTTATCTGTGCCTCCTATTTTTCTTCATGAGATTTTACCAGATGTTTGTCTAGTGTATCACTCTTTTCGAAGAATCAATTTTTGGCTTTGTTGATTATCCCCATTATGTCTTTTTTAATAATAATAATAAAAAAAATCTGCTCTTAACTTTGTTATTTACCCCCTACTGAGATCTAGGACCAAGAAGGTGAGAATGCTTAGGACAGAAGGCACTAAGAATTACCAAGACAATGGGTAATCCTTGCCATTTATCTCTCTACTAAGTATCTCCTTGGATGAGGGCTTTTCATTAGAAGAAATGGTTTTGGAAGGAGGATGTCCTTATAATTTATAATCTAAGAGCCCTAGAAGTTTACAGATGGACAGAAGAATGACTGCCCAGATGAATTACAATCATTTTAATTAAAACCTCACCCACATAGAATTTTTACACGCTTTTGTATTATTCTTATGGGCACATTTACCAACATATGGCCAGTCTTCTTAATTTCTGTGGTGAAGATTTAGACATACTTTCACACTTGTAGCAGGGAGAGGCAAGAGTAAAGCTTAAAAGACATTAATCTGTTTTCTCATTGCTACCATGAACCAAACTCCACTTTAGACTACTCTCATGCTTAGTAGTTCAATCCCCTGTCTGCCCAGGCAGAAATATATTAATAATAATATCAATGTAAAAATACATTTTAAGAATTAACAGATTAGAAATATTAGGTATAAAATTTATAATAGTTGAAATAAATAATGCAATAGATGGGGTAAATAGTACAATGGAGAAAGCTGATAAATAATGAGTGAGAATATCAGTCTAAGGAACTCTCCCAGAATGAAGCACAGTACAATCAGAAAAAAAAATGAAAGAAAATAAAAAGTACAAATTTAAGATTGCAGAAATATATGTGGCATAATATAGCTAATATAAGTTGTAGTGGGAAAATATTAAAAATAAAGAGTGAATATTGAAAACATAATGGAGAAAAATATCACTGAATTAAAGAAAAATGAATGGCATCAGATAAGGCACATAGTGTTAAACAGGAGAAAGAAAAAAATTTACACCTAGACACATTATAATGAAGTGTAGAACTATAAAAAAACAGAGGGAAAAATTTAAGACTCCAGAAAGAGAACATCTTTAAAGGAAAAAGAATCAGATGAACAGCACTCTTCTTCATAGAAACACTGTATGTAACAAGACAAGTGAGTCATTTTTTTTAAGTATTGAAGGCATACACTTGGAACTTAGAATTGTTTATCCTTCCACATTGACATTTTGATGTTAGAGCATAATTTAAGAAAATATATTCATGTACTTAAGCCTCTGATGTTATACTACCATAAAAGCCTACAAAGCACTTTTGGAGAAAGAAAAAAAAAAATATATATATATATACACACACACACACACACACAGGAGATGCTGCAAGATATAGGAAAAGTAAAGATTTTAAGATACCTTGGCAAAATTGTTTAAAAAGAAGTATGACAATTCTCCATAAGAAAGAAAAATATAGATATTCATAATAGCCTTGGAGAGGATAAGGGAGACCTAGAGACATTTAGAAAATGCTAAAGTTCTAGTTTTGTTAAAAGAAATATATAAATATTAATGTTTACATAGGCAAGAAAGAAAAACATAGAATGAGTGGTAAAAGTTAAAAATGTAAGAAAAATGTATAAATATATAATCATTGCCGATTTAAATTGGTTAGAATTAAAATTAAACAGCACAGGCTGTCAGACTATGAAAAAAATCTGGCTATATGCTTTTTATGAAAGATACATCTAAAACATATATGCAAAGATTGAAAGTGTCGACTACAGAAAAAAAACTTGTTTTATTCAGAAGTTTTACTGAAGACTATAGAGGGAGGATGACAGCCTGCCCGACACAAGTCTTTTGGAGAGGTTCTGTCAGGCTCCTCCAACACACTGTTTCAGCTCACAGTTTATAGATGGGTTGTGAAGGTTCAGTATGTATAAAATCACATCTAATTTGCTCAGAAGTTAACGCAGAATCATGTCAGGATTGGGGTATAAGAGTACATCTGATTATGGATTACAGAGGTATAATCACTATGTCAAACATCTTATGTGCACAAAAAGGCAAGGACTAGAGTCATTTATCTTTTAAGGAATATAGTAACTCAGGCAAAAGATATAGGGGGCCATGTGCTGTACTCTGTTTTGTCCTCAAAGCATCTTCCTGGAGAACTACACATTGTCACAGAGTCAGGGGCTTTGTGAAATTATGTGGCAAGCAAAAATGAGCAAATATGGCTTCTTACATCTGTTGGTTTTTCACACAAAAGTTAAAGAGTACAAAAAGATATATCAGGAACAGACCACCCAAATGGTGTTGCTCTACTGACATCAGATGAAACATCTTTAAACCAAACAACCTCATTAGAGTCACTAATACTAAAATGTTTAATTCACCAAGAAGATATAAAACTATTCTAAACATGAAGCATAAAATACCATCAAAATAAATATATAGAGCAAATTAAATTACAGGAAGAAATGGACAAATCCTCCATCATGGTGGGAGATTTCAACATAGCTCTGAATCACTGTTATAAGAAAAATAAAAGAAAAACATTTGTAAACTAACAAGCATAAATATACAAACTGTATAGATATATGTATATGTGTGTGTATATACATACACACTAACTGTAAGGGAAGAAAAATAATTTTCCCCAGAGATTTTTCATGGACTTTTTTAGTTATAGTTCCTATTTCCTATTTCTTGATACCTTATTTTCCTATAATTTCTCTATGGTTGACTTTGGGAATGAAGCCAGCATCCACTGCTCATTTTTCTTTTTATTCAGGCAAGAACTAAAGCCTGCTATTTTTTTTTCTCAACACAGTAAATAGTTATGAGCTTAAAATATCTAAAACTGATCCCTAGGTTTACTAGGTTAGAATTAGAGTCAAAGGATAAACAAAAGCTAGGTCACAAACCCGAGAGCATGTTATTTAAAAAAAAACTAATGCATTGGAATTCAAAAATATATGTAATTATATATATTAATAATTATTACACTGTTTATTTTTAAATTCTACAGAAATAAAAAGCCATCTGAAGTCCTTTTGGAATGAGATGTTTACAAACAATCCTAAGTATTCAAATATCATTGAATATCCAGGAATGAACACGATGCCAGGCTAAAGTTTCTGCTAAGGAATGATGCACCTGGCAAATTGCCAGTCCATTCATGCAGACTCTGGAAACATTCAGGAATGTGCAGATCAACAAATACTTAGAGTTATCAGAATACTTAAGAGAGGCCAAGATAATATAAATGCTACCTTTAAACAGGGGACTTGAACTTCTTGACGAATTTGTTGAGATCCTCATTCAATCAGACTGTGGCACAGGAAGCTTTGAGTCTCCCTAGTGAGGGATCTGGGGTCTAGGGATGTCTGCTCATTCAAGGTGTTGCATATAGCTGTGTCTCTTTGTGTAGGAAAACGGACTACACGGATAAGTTCTTGTAAACTTTGTGTATTATATGGTGCCTTTTAATCATTATTACTCTCATGACAACTGCTTAGTATCTAACAACTAAATAAAATGTGGTCAAATGTGACAAATAAAAGTCAAGAAATAAAGTCATGTTAGTTTTTCCTACATAACCTATTATTTTATAGAAGTGGAAATATAGTTTTGCTAGAATTAAAACAGAAAAGGTCCTTTAGAATACATGCTATATAAAAAGTAAATTGTCCCAAAAAGTTCTGAAAAACATCAATATTTGCTGATATTATAGCTGATATGAAAAGGTTAGCATGCTTATTGTTACTGTTAGAAAGGCTGCTACCAAAGGAAAGAATGGGAGAAAGCATATTAGCTTTAGAATCAGTCTCACTGTTTAAATACAGGCTCTATTAGCTTTATAACAATATTAGAAATAAACCTGCTGTAAAAATTCCAAAATTGAAATAATGCCACAAAACCAGGAGAATTTTATTTCTCACTAAATATTTGTCCAAGTGGGTATTCTCAGTCCTGGATTGCCGTACGTCCTAGTTGAGTTAGTGATGTTATTTTCTTATTCACCTACTTGCCTTTAATTGACTTCAGAGAGATTTTTAACGGAAGTCCCTGTGACTTTTATTAAACTTTAACTTCAACATCTCTAAAATTTCACATTTTACTAGAGTTAATTTTTTTCTTAACAGATTCTGTGTCACCTTCTTGCTTTCCCTAGCATCTCTGTTGTTGAACTGTCATGTTACTGTAAATAGAGCTTCTCAATTCCAAAAGTCATATTCATAAGGAAACACCATGAGCTAAAGAATTTTATTGCCCTTATGTTTGGCAGAAATTCCATAATTTAAGGTATGGTAAATTTATAACAGTAAATTCATAGGTAAAAATATTAGCACTCTGGGGAAAGGAAAAATAGATCCATATAAATGCCTCAAACTTGTGGTTCAGCTACTCCTAAGGTGTTGACATTTTGCCTCCTTTTCTCCCAATAAAACTCAATTCCAGTAGAAAATGAGCGAGAAAGCAGTAGACAGCGCACGTCGATGGCAGAGCAGCAGGAGTGAGGTGTCTCTAGGTTTCAACAGAGGTCTTTTCCCCACCATACCACTTCCTTGGCATTGCTGGATTAAAAGCCGACACACAAGCGGTCTCCTCACCACAGCCAGCCTGCAGTCCTCACAAAGCTACGCACATGATACCGGACATAGGGGAAGCCCCATCACAGAAGTATGGGCGCACCTGCTGCTGCATACCATGAAGGTGTCCTGGGTCCCTCACTGGAGGGAAACACATCTAAAAACTGTGCACTCCTGCAGTGTCTCACTCCTGTTATCTCAGCGACTCAGGAGGCTGCGGCAGGAGGATCTCTTGAGGCCAGCAGTCCGAGACTAGCCTGGACAATTTGGTGAGACCGGGTCTTTAGAAAATTAAAAAAAAAATTAGTGTGATAGCGGCAAGTGTATGTAGTTGTGGCTGCTCAGGAGGTTGAGGCAGGAAGATTGCTTGAGCCCAGAAGTTTGAGGCTGCAGTGAGCTATAATCGGCCCTATCTCTAAACAAACAAACAAAAACTCATCTGGTAAAGGAAGAGTGGCCCTCTTACTCTCATCTGGGCAATAATTACTGCTGGTGGTATATGATTCCTCACATCCTCAAAACTGGAAAGAAAGGACAATAGAAGACTGTCAAAAGATGGCTGGATTCCTTGATTCTTTCATTAACTAAATACGCTAAACAATCTATTCCAGACTCTAGCAGCTGTTCGATGTTGAGTTCAGTGGACTACATTTTTTTCCTTTTTATTTATTTTTTTAATTCTATTTCAGCAAATTGGAAGCTTTCCAACTAAGGAAATTTATGCATTTGAGTCTTAAACACATTTAAGTGTTACTATGGCTTCAAAGAAGCTATTGATTCTGAAGTAGTGAGTTTTAATTGAATTGATTGCTTAAAAAAAAAAAAGAAAACTGTTAGGACTTTAATTGTTATGCAGAAGTCTTAGTAATAAATATTTGGTTTTGTACAGACTTTAATTTCACTCCAGTAGATAAGCTCAATAAAGGTCGTGTCCTGACACCCACCCCTCTTGCCCCCAGAAAAATATTCTTACCAACATGTTGAACATCAGGGGCGAATCAATGACTCTTAATTGCTTTCTGGACTTGTCTCTAGCTCTTGGAATAGTTTCCAGCATGGGTCTGACTGAATTCCTATCAAGTACTGAATCACTTGTGTGAGAGTCAAGGCCTATTTTCCTAAAGACCCAGAACTGAGTACTCAATTCCTCTATTTAGAAGGGGTTGTCCCAGTTCTCCTCCTGGTACAGCCTCTAGAAAAGAGTAAAAGCTGAGGAAATGGGGATCAGCAATGCTTTACAGAAACAGCTGTCAGATATGTTATCTGGAGAAGGTCAAAAGAGCCATGAGTAATTCCTTCTTAAGAAACCATTTTCATTTTTCTCTTCTACTCTGAAGAAATCTATCCAACAGGTAGGAGTCCTTCATTTTATTTTTTCCTTTTCAAAGTAAGGATTGTTCAAATCTAAATAATCCAAAAGTAATTGAGCAGTAATACATGGTAATAGTTTTAGGACTGGTGAGGATAAAAAATAGCAGCAACCTCAAACCAGCTGGTCAGCCATGTGATATTTTATGAGCATCTGGGCCATTCTTTCCAGCTTACTCATTAGCCCAAGCTTTTATAGGAAATAGATACCAAAAAATACAGTAAACTTCTATTGTACATATTTGCTCTAGATCTGCCATAAATATTTAAACAAACTCAAAGTTTAATTGGAGCAAAAAGAAAAATCTAATCCATTTTGCACTGTGAATGGTGTATATGGTTCATTTGATTTTCTATTTAAAATGAATGCAGACTCCTTTCATCTGGTGTTCTGCCCACTAGTAATAATAGTAGCTATAAAAGGCTAATCAATTCCTACCGAGAGTGGAAATTCTATGTGAGAAAAAGGCTGTGAATAGTTAATAGTAATCCTTTTAAAGAACAGAAACCAAGATCAATTCTTTAACTTACTAATTCTTTTGCCCAATAACACTTGAAAATTTCATATCATTTACCCTGAGCACGTCTGAGTTTTTTGTGGGGTTCTTTTGTTGTTGTTTAAAGATAAAGTATTTTATACCTTGGTGCAGTATGCACTGTCTTGCATTATACCCAGTGTCTAACACATCAGAGTTATAATAAATGTCAAATACTTAACAGAATGTTTACTATGCCATGCCCTATAATACTTAGGCTTTTAAAAGGGTTTATGAAGAGAAAAACATTTAATATATAGGCTCAATATAATACTTTGCCACATAGCAATGATGGTAATGATGATGATAATAAAATATAATAAAACTTGCATTTGAAATCTTATAAGTATGACTGAGTGGTAGCAAAGTGAATGTGTAGTCATTGAATTTTATTTTGAACAAAACAGCTGGAAAAGACATCCTTATGATAATTGGACAATTTTTTTTTTATTTCGATAGATTTAGGGTACAAGTGGTTTTGGGTTACATAGATGAATTGTATAGTGGTAATGTCTGTGTTTTTAGTGTACCTGTCACCCAAATAGTGTACATTGCACTGGGTAGATAGTTTTTCCTCCCTCACTACCCCTACCCTTCTTTCTTTTGAGTCTTCAATGTCCATTGTACCACTCTGTATGTCCCTGCTTAGATCCCACTTTTAAGTGAGAACCTGCAATGTTTGGTTTTCCATTCCTGTGTTACATTAGTTAGGATCATGGCCACCAGTTCTATTCAAATTGCTGCAAAAGACACAATCTCATTCTTTAAATAGAATAAATAAAAATACTAATATCCAAATCCCAGGAGAGAAGAGCAGAAAAACTTTAAATTTTTTGCTAAAAGCAAGAATCTGTTTTTATAATGTGTCCAGCATTGTTTTTATCTGTACTAAATTTGACCTACCTTTTACCTAAACCCAATTCATTTTGGACTGAGCCTGCCATAACCTCATCCTTAAGTTACCATTTTCACTCTTCTATTGATAATGGGAAAGTTGTATATTTGTATTAATTTTCAGTTGCCAAATATTCACACAACAGTTAGTTGAGTGCCTAATATATGCCAAACACCGTGCTAAGCACTGACACAAAATTAAGACATTATCTTTACATTTTAGTCAAAAACTTAATTGTAATACATTATGATTACTTGAATTTCACTAGATTCTACATTTTTGAATGAAAGAAGCCAAAATAATTATTATACATCAAAAACAAAACACCAAATGAAATTTTTATGGATATGCAAACTGAACTATTATAAATTCATTTACATACATTTTGCTTCTACTAAGCTTCTGAAAATTAAAAGGTATTTTAGGATGGATTTGTTTTAAAAATAATTTAAAATTCTGAATTTCAGATTATTTAAAAATATATTAAACATTTAAATGTATTTTGAAACTAGAAATTGTTATGCAGATCATATTTTATACTACTAAAACTTCTTAGAAATGTATAAATTGCAGGTATTATTTTATAACATAATTATTTAAAATTCTCTAACTCTAGATTATTTTCCCATTTAATCTTCCATTTCCTCATCTGCAATGACTCAATGAATAAAATATTCTTTTTTGCCTTTAATATTCTCAAACAGAGAATAGCAAGTTAGCTTGCTTCCTAAGGTTTGAAGCTTGGTTTTTAAATAGGAGATTTTAGTGCTCAGACCTTCAGATGATACTCATCGAGAATACTTGAATATAAGTACCGGACTCCTGTGATTCCCATCTTTCAAAGCATTAAGTACAAATTGATCTTCCAAGAAGTGTGCAAATGATGCACAATATGCTGAACAGTATGTGATCATTTGAATGAAAGATTTGAAAACAGTGAATTACTCTCAAACCTCTGGAGACCTTTTTATAATTCAGGCAAAGAGAGCCCCCATTCTGAAAGGTAATATATCTTTTTAAACACCCAGTTTTCCAGTTTTCCTCATCTTCTAAGGATTCATTTCATTAAAAAAAAAAAACTGTTAGTTGACATTATAAACAGATGCCAGAATGCACTCATCCAGCTCATGAAAAATTCAGCATAATTTTAGCAATGCATAGCAAAATCACTTATTAGGGAAAAATGCATAGTCTGATAGATGACCATGATTATCAGGTAAATTATTCATCTCTCTTCACAAAGCAATCACCCAGCGGAGACTCACTCATTATTCACAGGTTGTCAGAGAACAGGATGTGAAGAGTGAACATGTGATGTGAGTGAGCAGCATTGCCATGTAAGTTACAGAGAAATGCCAGAATGCCCAAAAGCTGAGTGCTATTTAATAAGTCCAGTTGAAGTCAAGGTAAACGTGAAGTCTAGGGCCATAAACTTGCAGTGGAACCACTATCAAATTAACATATCAGTGCTACAGAAATAGGCTAAAGCCATGTGGGGTCATCGGAGCCCAGAAACTATTTCCTTTCAGAAGCTAAAATCTAACTGCATTAGAGTTGTAAACAAAAATTCATGACAATTCTATTTTCAAACACTTTTAAGAACAAAAGTAATTGTAAGCCAAAAGCATCATTGACAAGACTGCATGTTACAATATTTGTCAGAGGCTGAACTTTGAAATGATGAGCATTCCATCTATCAAATTATACTATAGATTATTTTCTATAAGCATTAGAAAATCCTAAATGATACATATGAATTGGATGATGCAACGTATAACTTTCTAAGCAATGATATTGATTTCAGGGTGTGCTGTTTGAAAATTTTTAAAATTATAGTTACATCTAGTACAGTGTTGCAAAACAAATTCTTTACCTTTTGAGCCAATTTGAGCCACCTTTTATTTTCATTCAGACCTTTTAGTAAATATTTATGACCTGTTTGGTCCAGTTGTATTCAAAGTTGGTTCTGGAGATGAATTGTGGACAGAATGGTTCTGCCCTCCTGTGTCTGCAAGCAGTCATGGAGAACATAATAAAATAGATATCATCTATGTTTTAAAATTTTTAATTGACACATAATGTTACATATTTATGGAGTGCCTAGCCATGTTTTCATGCATATAATGTATAGTGAACAAAGCTAGAGGCATCACACCACCAGACTTCAAAATATACTATAAAGCCATAGTAACCAAAACAGCATGGTACTGGAATAAAAACAGATACATAGAGCAATGGAACAGAATAGAAAACCCAAAAATTAACCCATGTGTCTACAGATGTCACCTATCTTAACCAAAAACACAGGAAACTAATGTCTTCACAGTGCATCTCCCATGATTCAATCCTATTTTATCTCATGGTTTATCTGTACCTCAGAGTGTTATGTGGCTTGTAGTTAGGGCACAGAAATGTACTAGTTTATTTGGCAATGCATGACTCAACTCGTTTTTTAGAAGCTTTTTGGAAAAATTGATAAACTTCATTTCTTAGAGCAGTTTAGGTTTACAGAAAAATTGAATAGAAAATAGAGTTCCCAAATATTCCCTTTTCCCCCTCACTCCATAGTTTGAACTATTATTAACACCTTCCATTAGCGTAGTATGCAGGTAACAGTGTTATTGATAATTAATCCAATAGTAAGACATTATTACTAACCAAAGTCCTTGGTTAGGATACATTCTCAGGATACATTCTATGTATTGATTATTCTATGGGTCTACAAACATACAATGTCATGTTTCCACCATTACAGTGTCCTAAAGAATGGCTTCATTTTTCTAAAAATATCACATTCTACCAATTCATCCCCTCCCTCTATCCTTCCAGAATGCTGACCAACACTGTTCTTTTGACAGTCTCCATATTTACCTTTTCCAGAATATCATAAACCCATAATCATAGAATATATAAACATTTTGGATTGGCTTCTTTGACTTAGCAACATGCATTTAAGTTTCTTTTGTTTCTTTTTGTAGCTTGATAGCTCATTTCTTTTTTATTCCTGAATAATATATCATTTTATGGATGTATCACAGTTGTTCAGCCATTCATCTATTTAAGGGCATTTTGTTTGCTTCCAAGTTTTGGCAATTATGAAAAAAAAACTACTATAAACATTTGTGTGCAGGATTTGTGTGAACATTAATTTTCAGCTTATTTGGTAAATACCTACAAGTGTGATTGCTGGATTATAGATTAAGAAAATACCTACAAGTGTGATTGCTGGATTATAGATTAAGATGATGCTTAACTTCATACAAAACTGCTGACCTCTTCCAAAGTGGCTGTACCACTCTGTATTCCCACCCATAATGAATGAGAGTTTTTGTTGTTCTACATGCTCTCTAGGACTCGGTATTGTGACTGTTTTTTATTTTAGCCATTCTAATAGGTGCATAGTGGTTTCTCATTGTTTTTATTTGCAATTCCCTAATGGCATATGATGTTGATCATCTTTTCACAAGCCTATTTGCCATCTGTATATCTTCATTTTTGAGGTTCAGATCATTTATCCAATTTTTAAATTGACACATAATAGTTGTACATATTTATAGGGTGCAATGTGATGTTTTGACACATAAATACATGGTGTAATGATCAAATCAGGGTAATTAGCATATCTATTACCTTCAACATTTATAATTTCTTTGTGGTGGGAATATACAAAATACTCTCTTCTAGCTATTTGAGATAGACAATACCTTATAGTTGACTAAAGTCACTCTGTTATGTACCAGGACACCAGAACTTGCTATTCCTTTCTAATTTAACATTGTACCCATTAACCATCTTTTCCTTATTATCCCTTTCCCCTAACTGCTCCAGTCTCTGGTAACCACTGTTGTGTTCACTATATCTATGAGATCACTTTTTTAGATTCCACATATGAGTGAGAACATATGATATTTTTGTTTCTGTGTCTGACTTATTTCATTCAACGTAATGTCCTCCACATTCATCTATGTTGTTGCAAATGACAGGATTCCATTCTTTTTTTATGGTTGCATAGTAATAATGTAATTATGCCACATTTTCTTTATTCATTTCTTATTGGACACTTAGGTTGATTCTATATCTTGGCTATTGTACATAGTGCTACTATAAACTTGGAAATGCAGATATCTCTTTGACATACTGATTTCAATTCCTTTCGATATATAGGCTCAGTAGTGGGATTATGGGATTGTATTTTTAATTCTTTGAGGAACCTCCATGTTGTATTCCATAATAGTTGTACTAATTTACATTCCCACCAACAGCTTATAAGTGTTCCTTTTTCACCACATCTTTGCCAATACTTGTTATCTTTTGGGTTTTTTTTTTTTATAATAACCATTTTAACTGGAGTGAGGTGATATCTCATTGTGGTTTTCATTTGCATTTCCCTGATGATAGTGATGCTGAGCATTTTTTCATAAAACTGTTGGCTTATGTTTTCTTTTGAGAAATGTCTATTCAGGTCTTTAACCCATTTTTTAATTGGATTATTAGAGGTTTTTTGCAATTGAGTTTTTTGTGTATTCTGGATATTAACCTCTTGTCAGATGTACAGTTTGCAAATATTTTCTCCTGTCTTGTAGGTTGTTTCTCCACTCTGTTGAGTGTTTCCTTTGCAGTGCAGAAGCTTTTTAGTTTGATATGATCCTATTTGTCTATATTTACTTTTGTTGTCTGTGCTTTTGAGATCTCATCTCCCCTCTGCCAAAAAAAAAAAAAAAAGATTCTTTGCTTAGTCCAATATAATTAAACATTTCCTGTATGTTTTCTTCTAGCAGTTTCATAGTTTGTGGTCTTACATTGACGTCTTTAAGGTATCTTGAGTTGATTTTTATGTATGGTAAAGATAGGGGTCCAGGTTCACTTTTCTGCACATGGATAGCCAATTTTCCCAGCACCATTTATTGAAAAAACTGTCCTTTCCCCAACGTGTGTTCTTGGTACCTTTGTCAAAAATCAGTTAACTGTACACATATAGATTTATTTCAGAGCTCTCTATTCTGTTCTTTTGAGCTGTTTTTCTGTTTTTATGCTAATACCATGCTGTTATTGGTTATTATAACTTTGTAGTATGTTTTGAAATCAGGTAGTATAATGCCTCCATCCAGCATTGTGTGTGTGTGTGTGTGTGTGTGTGTGTGTGTGTGTGTGTGTGTGAGAGAGAGAGAGAGAGAGAGAGAGAGAGAGAGAGAGAGAGAGAGAGGGAGAGAGAGAGAGAGAGAGAGAGAGAGAGAGAGTTTTTTTGCTTAAGATTTCTTTGCCTATTAGAGGTCTTGTGGTAGTTCCATATGAATTATATGATTATTTTTTCTATTTCTATGAAGGATGTCATTGGTATTTTGATAGGGATTGCACTGAATCTGTAGATTGCCTTGGGTAGTATAGACACTTTTAACAATATTAATTCTTCCTATCCATAGCACTGGATGTATTTTCATTTATTTGTGTCCTCTTCAATTTTTCCATCAATGCTTTATAGTTTACATTGTACAGATCTTTTACCTCCTTGATTAAATTTACTTCTAGGTATCTCATTTTTTGCACCTTTTGTAAATGGGATTATTTTCTTGATTTCTTTTTCAGATAGTTTATTATTAGGGTGTAAAAACATCACTCGTTTTTATATGTTGATTTTGTATCTTGCAAATTTACTGAATTTGCTTATTAGTTCTAACAGTTTTTTAGTGAAATCTTTAGGGTGTTCTATTTATTAGATCATGTTGTCTACAAACAGGAACAATTTGTCTATGAAAAAACGCTTTCCCATTTGGGTACCTTTTATTTATTTCTGTTGCTTAACTGCTCTGGCTAGGACTTCCAGTACTATGTTGGATAGAAATGGTGAAAGTGGACATTCTTATCTTATTTCAGATCTTAAGGGAAAAACTTTCAATTTCCCCCAATTAGCATAATGTTAACTGTGGGGTTTTTATATATGGCCTCTATTGTATTGAGGTATATACCTTCTAAACCTAATTTGCTGAGAGTTGTTATTATGAAGGGATGTTGAATTTTTGTCAAATGCTTTTTCTGCATCTCCTGAAATGATCATATGTTTTTTGTCTTTTCTTTCATTGTGATATATCACTTACTGATTTGTATTCATTAAAGTATCATTGCATCCCTGTGGAGAATTCCACTTGATCATAGTGGATGATCCTTTAAATGTGCTATTGAATTTAGTTTGCTAGTATTTGTTGAAGATTTTTGCATCCATATTCATCAGTGATATTGGCCTATAGTTTTCTTTATTTGTTGCTTGTCTAGTTTTGATATCAGGGTAACACTGGCCTTGTAGAATGTGCTTGGAAGTATACCCTCTTCTTTAATTTTCTGGAATAGTTTGAGAAGAATTCGTATTAGTTATTCTTTAAATGTCTGGTAGAATTCAGCAGTGAAGCCATCAGATCCTGGACATTTGTTTGATAGGTGACTTCATTACTGATTCGATTTCCTCATTTATTATTGGTCTGTTCAGATTTTCTATTTGTTTATAAGTCAACTTTGGTAGATTGTATGTGTCCAGGAATTTATCCATTTATTCTAGGCTTTCCAATTTGTTGCCATATAATTTCTCATAATAGTTTCCTTAAGAATATTATTTTGATTTCACTTTTAGGCATTTCTTAAATTTCCATTTGTGAGCTGTCTGTTAGTAAATAATTACTGTGTTCCTTTGTAAAAGTCATGTTTCCTTGATTTTTCAAGTTGCTTGTGTCTCTATGTTGATACCTATGCATCTTGTCAAATAGTTGCCTCTTTTAATCTTATGAAATAGCTTTGTCAGGGAAAGACTTTTCCCTGTAGATGGATTCTAGGGTGTTGTTGGGTTAAAGTGCATTGGCTTTGGTTCTGGATGGACACAGTAATATAGTTTCCATGTAGTTTCTTCTGCTGTAATCTGTGTTAGCATGTCTGTGAGTGCCTCAGTAGGCTAGCTGCAGAGGTTTATATGGTGGTTAGCCTGCCTTTGCTGGGGGTGGGGTGATGGTTTGATTCGTAGTCTGGGGAGATACATGTGTGGTTGATCAGGTAGCTAGGGTACAAGCTTGCCAAAAGTGGGGCATTGGACTGCTTCTCAGGCCAGGGGCAGGCGCATGTGGCAGCTAGTCCAGCTTAGGGGTGAGATCACCATAGGCAGGTCTGCTGGGCTGCTTCTCAGGCCAGGGACACCCACATGGTGGCTGGGCTTCATCAGGGACAGTCTTACCAGTGGCAGGTCCACTGGGCTCCTTCTTGAGCTAGAGGCACATGTTCATGCGTGTTCTCTCATATGGCTCAGGGTATGCTCACGGGGGTCCATTTGTTGGGCTGCTTCTTAAGCTGAAGACATACACATGTGGTAGCTAGATTTGCTCTGGGGGAAGGCTTGCTGAGGGCAGGTTTATTGGGCTGCTTCTCAGGCTAGGGGCTTCCCATGGCTCAGGGGAATGTTCTGGGGGGCCAGGTCTGCTGGACTCTTTCTCAGGCTGGGGGCATACATGTGTGCTGGCTGGGCTGGCTTGGGTGGGGGCTTGCTGGAGGTGGGTCTGTCAGGCTGCTTCTCAGGCCAGAAGTATGCATGCATAATGGTTTGTCTGGACCAGGTTTGGCTTCACCACTGTGCAGGACTGTCAGTACCTTACAGGGAAGGGCATTGTGTGTACTTAGGCACTGTAGTCATGGCCATTTTGCTGGGTGCAGGCTCCAAACAGCTGGTATCATGATACTGTAGCCACCTGTGTGAACATGGTAGAATGACAGCAAAGCCTCAGGGATGGAGAGATGCAGTGACTATTGGCTCCCAGAGCATCTTGCATTGTAGCAGTGACTTTGGCTTCAAGATGGTACTGGGCTGTAGCAGTTAGGATTACTGAGGGTGGGAGGATGCACAATGTGGGCTCCCACTCTGGAGCAAAACAGTCATGATTTCCAGGCAGCTCACCAAACTCTGTTCAGGGCCTGTGAGGACTGCTGGATTCTTCTGTAGCAAGGACTGTAGGTGTCTGAGGTTGTGATGGAGGCTGCTTGGGCCTTTTGTTTACCTTTTTCCTGCTTGGGGAAGTCCCTTATGGCTCTGAGCTGATCCTGACAGGGAAGAGGAGGTAGCAGAGGTAGTGTGCTTTGCTTCCCTCTCTGCCATCATGGGTTTCTGTGCTCCACAGGGATTTAACTAGTTCCTTGCTATGCGCCAGTGCTCTATTTCAGACTCTTATGTTGAATTTTAGTTGTTTATTTATTGTTTTGGGATTTCTTTATGGGAAGAAACAAGTACCAGTCACCTCTAGTTAGCCATCTTGCTGATGCTACTCATCCTCCTAGGACTCAACTCTTATCACACATTTGAAATTGAGTTGTATTCAGAAAAAAATATGCATTCCTCTTATATAGTCCACATTCAAATAGGTTTCAACGCTGCACAAATACAATAAGAGATCCAGTAGGAAATAGGTGTCTAAAAAGTACATTCAGAAACCTAGTACCATCTCATTAAACAGTAACTCCCTCTTGGGGAAATTGTGGATTATGACTGTTCAAGTTACACATAGGGTTAAATAGCAAACCACTACAAAGTAATATTCAGGCTAAAGAAAACTGATGTTCTAGTTCAATTTTTCACCCATGAAACCCTATACACAATCAAACTGGCAAGTCCAAATCTGCCCTAGAGTTATGGAATCAAAGGAGTGGAAGCCAGGGGCATTAAGAATTGGCCTCGTCTATCTTTCTACCTTGACATTGGATAATAGTAAAAAACCAGCTGAAAATTGGGTCTAGAATAAGTTCACTAAAGAATCTATTTCTTATAAATGAGCGCTTACAATCATAAAGACAAATAAAAATGTACTGTGAGACCTTGGACATGAATTTCTATTTCTGCTTATCTTTTATTTTCTGCTTTACACTAACCTTTGAATTTTTAAGTCCACAATTAATGGACTTTCTCTTTTTAATGATTATTTTGCATGTAGTTGGCCTTTAACAAGTTTTAGACTCTCTTAAAAAGACTTGAGTGAGATGCATTTATTTATACTCTGTACATTTAAAAGTGTCCAAAACTAGATGTGGATTAATATTTAAGGACTGAACAGCAAGTGCAGGCAAGCCTATGGAGAAACACTGAAGCCAGCAGAGAAAGAGCTGTTGGAGGCTAGAAAGCAAGGTGGGAACTAGTGGGAGGCCACACATCCCAGACTGGTCACAACAAATAGTTCTATCAGCATTGAATAATTATTAGGGAATAGTGAGTAAGAAGAACGTTTTGAGAATGAGTGGCCCGAAGTGCAGGCACCAATAAAATGAGATTTTTACATATGCCTACACTGGTTAACCCAGTGTTTCATAGAGGCTTCCTCTGTTTGGGCAGGTCCCATTCTATTACTTGATCTGTGCCACTTTTTCTTTTTCTTTCTCCTTTCTTTGGGTTAAAATAGAGCTTCTTCTAGAAGGTATTAGGTTCTTTATCACTGAAAGATTTTAGTTTTCACCACGTTGTCCTCACTTTCTCCCTTTTTTATGCAATCACTATGGCTCAGAAACAGGCCACGATTTAGGTGCTAGAGACACTTTAGCAAACAAAATTCCTATTTTGGGTTGCTCATAGACTTATTGTGTGGATCAAACAATTTATATACATATTTTTATTTTTCTTCGTATCTGTTAAGGATTTGGTGCTCTAATTAAGTCCTGAAAAAACTGTGAAGTCACCTATATTAGTAAACTCAGGCTGCCATAGCAAAATACCATAGATAGGGTGACTTAAACAATAGGAATGCATTTCCTCACTGTTCTATAGGCTAGAAATCCAAGATCAAGGTGACAGCATGGTTGGGTTTTTGTGAAAACTCTCTTCCTGGCTTGTAGATAGCTGCCTTCTCACTGTGCCTTCACATGATGGACAGAGAGCTTTGTTATCTCTTCCTCGTCTTAGAAGGACATCAGCTGTATCAGATCAGAACTCCACACTTATGGCCTCATTTAATCATTTCAGTTTAATGGCCCTATCTCCAATACAGTCACATAAGAGGTTAGGACTTATATGAATCTTGGGGAAACATAGCTCAGTCCATAGCATCACCCACACGAGTCTTCAGTGATCTCTCTCTTTTTTTCCACTTTGAACCCTACTAAGCTTCCATTATTCTGGTCTATCCACTCTGATCAATTATTTAACATTAAATAATTTCCAGTTCAAAAAACCTTCTATTATCCCTTGTCTTACCTCCTAGCATATAGAATTTGATATAAAACATAGCATTTTAATTTTATCTCCCCTGATAAACAATAAGCACCTCAAGGACAGTGTTCCAATTGTCTATTGCTGTGTTACACATCACACCAAAACTCAGTGACCTAAAATGAGGATCACCATTTTATTACCTTGCATAATTTTTGTGGGTCAGGAACTTGGGAAGGTCTTGGCTGTATGATTCTAGATCAAAGTCTTTTATTAGTCTTCATGTACTACCAGAACAAGTCGAAGGTCAAGGTGCCAGCAGAATTGGTTTCTGGTGAAGCCTTTCTTCTTGGTTTGCAGATACCAACTTCTCACTGTGTCCTCACATGGACTTTTTTATGTGCATGTGTGGAGAGATAGAGGGGTGGGGGAGAGAGAGAGAGAGAGAGAGAGATCTAGTGTCTCTCTTCTTATCCTAATTGGATTAGGGCCCTACTCTTCTGACCTTATTGAAGGCCCTATCTCCAAATATAGTCACTTTGGGGGTTAGGGCTTCAACAAATGAATGAGAGGAGGTACAATGCAGTCTATAATAGACTCTTATGGAGTTTAGTCAGACAGTAGATGGAGCTGAAACATAGGCAGCTGGAGCAGCTGGGAGCTGATTTGGTCTCTCTCCCCTCATCTCTTTTCCTTTCTCTCTCTCTTTCTCCCTCCTTTTATTTTAATGTCCCTACACATATTCTTAAAATCTCTCTATGTGGTCTCTCCATGTTGACCTTTTTGGGCTTGCTGGACTGCTTACATGGCATCTGGCTTCCCCTAGAGCAAGCGTCTCAAGTGAGTAAGGCAGAAGAACATGGCACTGTTATGGCATTGCCTTGAAAATCACATTGCATCATTTCTGACACACTGTATTTGTTGAAGCAGAAGCCGACCAGGCTCAAGGGAAGAAGACATAGACTCTATCTTCTGAGAGAAGGAATATCAAAGTCACACAGTAAAAAAAAAAAAAGCATATAGGTTAGGTGGTATTGTTGCTGCTATTTTTGGAAAATATTTGTCATAGGCAGGAATCATGTTTCCATTAGTTGTATATTTTCATATCTGCCACAGGCCCACTATGAGAAAATGTTCAATAAATAATTCTCTAATAGGTTAACTAACTGCTTTCAGCTCACGTGCATGTTTTTCCTGTTGAATCTTCTGGGGGCAATCTTTTTTAATTTTACTTAGTATTGCTTATAATCGTAATTGAAAAGATGAGATATACTTAGGATACAAAAAACAGCAGCAGGGCTCATAAAGAACAGTTAAATGTATTTCCATGGCAAGTTTATTAAATTCAAAATGAACCTAGGATGCCATTTTATTTGACATTGGCTAATTGGCAATGGTTATGATTTTTCACACTCGATCTTATGGCCTGCCTCCTTAGTTTGAAATAAAAACTTTAGTAGTCAGGGTTATCCAAAGAAACAAAATCAATGAGATGTATATACACACAGACATACATACACACACAGACACAGAGAGAGAGAGGGAGAGAGAGAGAGAGAGAGAGAGAGAGAGAGAGAGAGAGAGAGAGAGAGAGAGAGAGAGATTTATTTTAAGAAATAGGAATTGTTTTATGTGATTGTGGAGGCCGGAAGTCTAAAATCTGCACTGTTTGCAGGCAGGCTCAAGATCCAGGGAAGAGTTGATATTACAGCTCAAGTTCAAAAGCAGTCTGCTGGCATAATTTCTTCTTGTTTGGGATATGTCAGTTGTTCGCTTACAAACTTTAACTGATTGGATGAGTCCCACCCACATTATGGGGTAATCTGCTTTACTCATAGTATACTGATTTAACTATTAATCTTATCTAAAAAAAACGCCCTCACAACAACACCTACACATGTTAGACCAAATATCTAGGTACCATGGCCTACTCAAGTTGATACATAAAATTAAACATCATAGACACTAATGATAGGATTGGTCAGTGTTTTCACTGGGAACATTTATAAACTTTAAATTCACATCAAACAGAGGTTTTACTTATGAAGTTATCTCAAACAATCACTGTCTGTATTCCACAATATTCTCTTTATTGAATTGACTCTGTATGTGCAAGATCCTTGGTGAGATATGGTTTAAAAGGTTAGCCTAACTGCAATAATAAACAAACTCACCGTTGTCGTGCCTTAACACAATAAAAATTTATTGTTCACCCAAAAGCCTAACATCCATGAGGCAGATCAGATACCCAAGTTCTTTCCAGCTATGCCTCTGCCCTCTTCTCCATTCTCAGCATTCTCTCTACTTAGCTGGTATACAGGGAAAGGGAGAGAGTAAGGAGAAGCCCTGCCTAGGTGGAAGGGAGGTGAGAAATACTGTGCAGCAGTTTCTCAAAGAGTGAGAGGAGATCATAGGTCTTGGTGAACAATCTTAGGCTCAGACGTAGGCCAGCAGCTAGGGATATGGAATCTGTTGGGGATTGCCCTCTATTCAGCAGTGAACCTAGGAGTAGTAACAGAACAGGAACCCCAACTGAGGAGCATCTGTTTAGAGTGCCTTCCCTCCTTACTGGGATCTGGATAAAACTGTACTACTATCCGTTGTGTAAATACACATAAAGTATAGTGCTTCTATTTTAACTATGTATTTTAGTTTAAGTCTTTAAGAAGAGAGAAGATTCTACAAAATTTCTCTTTGCTGGGAAACAAGAGATTAAAAGCAAGACTCTAGGCTTCAGATCAATCACTGGTTCCATATGGTGAATGTTCTCTTTGATGGCCTCATTTAGAACTTCAAGAAGTTTTGCTCAGATTTAACATTCTCATTACATCCCTTGCCAAAGCATCTTAAATGCAAAGCAATCTTAAGTTTAAAAATTTAGAAATTGCTGAGGAGCCATACCATTTAGAGCCGAAAACTGAAAACTGTGAGATAAAAATGGGTCAGAGAGAAAAAAATTCTTGCACATTCTTTAAGACTGCTGCTCTCTGAAAATAAAAGTAACAAAGCCTTCATGATGGTTTTTAAAGGTCCTTTTCTATACAGAGCTACATTCATTTTTTTCTGTAGCTTGTAGGTCCCACCCCAATTTATAGGAAGACATGAAATATAGCTGATACGAGCTTTTCCTAACATTTGCCACTTCCTTCACCTTTGGAATGAATCCAAATGGACTTGGTATTATAACTTACATGTTTCTTCTGCTCTTCAAGCAGTATTGATCTCCTTCAAATCCACCTCTTTCTCTTCTAAAAAATGGACATCTCTGTTTCTGCAGGGCATCCTATATGGCCATTTTCAATGGACAAAAAAGAAAACACATTCATTTTTTACCCCAAGAACCACTAATTTTATCATTAAATTAACCTTAGCCTACCTTAGAGCTCCCCAGTGGCTATTGATTTTAATCCTTCTCCATAACAGCATCTTATTCTTACTGGGTCTTAGGGATATTTTGGTAACTTAACCATTTTATCTGCAAAGGTCCTTTCTTTATTTTATATGGACTTCCACAACACTTATATTTTTTTTCCAAATTATAATGCCCACTAAGTTTACCTGTGAATAATTTTCCTGGCACATTTTCCTTCTTGAATTTCTAATTTTTACTATCTTCTTTATAGTAAAAAGAACCATGTAATATTTCTTTAAATAGAACAGAAAAGAGAGAATAAGCAGCAGGAAAATGTGCATAGCCATCATAGTGATAGATTGGCAATATCTTTGTAATTATTTCTATCATAACTCTTACAGTGATAGAACACAATGACTTCAATAAAAGATATATGTATTTAAGTTTTCTTGGGAATGTCAAACACAATATGCTAGAGAGAGGTGCAAGGCATATTGCTGCACATTCATAATACCAACAAATTGGAAATAACCTTATTTAAAAATTCTTTTTCAAAACTAATGCTTTATTTCCTCTATTCTCTATATAAATGTATAGGTAAAACAGGCAAAAATAAAAATATTCCCAATTTGCACTGGAGATGGAAGAAAGGGAGAGATCAACATTTAGTGAGCACTCTCTTTGGGTCAGGCTCTTTCATACAGATTATCCCATTGACTCTCACAATGATATATCCTAATTGTTGTGTGTGTATGTTGTTCCTATCATATATATGAGAAAATTATCAACTCAGCTCAAGTAGTAAATATAAAGTTGAATTGCTAATAAAAGGCCATGCAGAGATTTGAACCAACTCTGTGTGACACCAACTCTGGATGGTTATGACACTGTGCTGAGAAGAATAAAAGCATGTGAAATCCCTAGAATGCTTTTGAGCACATTATTAAGTCATCCATGAAAAGAATATGTAGTTATGTTCAAATCTATCCATTTCAGCATTTGGTGAAAGCTGAGCAGATATTATTCAATTAGTCATGATGTAAATTATGTTCAAAGTGGTGTTAAAGACTGGATTTGAACTTAACCAGACATTCTTTTTATGATTTCATGGATGACTAAGTGAAAATAGCTGAAGGGTCATTAAATACCCAGGACTGATTACTAAAACATCTTGATGAATTGTTTTCTTTGGCTCTCTTTGAGAATGGGGAAAGTGAACTATCACCTTTTCCAAGTTATGTAGATAAGAGAGAGAATCTCTTTGCTTCAGTTTCTTCAACACCTAGATCCTCTGAGAAATATACCATAATGAATTACCCTAACAATTAAATCTTTCATCCTGTGCTTCCTCAAACACTTCATGTACCATAATACTTTGCATAGTGATTTATGTCTGGTCACTTCAGGTTCTGTAAATGTGTTTGGACAATTACACATACTTCTCAGTGAGCTAGTTAATAAGCTTCTTCAGGGCAGTGATCAGCTTTTTAAGTGTTTTACTGGAATGCTGGGGTAAATGCTGGACCTTCTGTAGAAAAGAAAGGACTTAGTCAACTTACATCAGCAAGAGGCTAGAGAAAATGTATAGGACAGGATTCTGGGGATAACTGATATGGGAGAGCTAAATGTGGGAGCTAAATTTTATTTAGCTTATATGTGGGAGCTAAATTTTAAAACAATTGATCTCATGGAGACAGAGAGTATATTGATGGTCACTCCTATTTCTTATGTATATGATGGCAAATGGAATCATCAACATAAGAGAATACTATTATTTGCTTAAAGACTACCTTTTTCTTTTAGTATTGTTTTAATTCTTGCTTTCCTATACTGTAGCTTATATTAAGTATATTTTTATTCAAATTCTAGATCTGTGGGTTCTCACAAAGTTCATGTTTGTACTAAATCATAAATTGGAAATGTCATTAAACATATATTCAATTAGAGAAATAATTAAATTGTTAACCATGAATTTTGGCAGTTTACCAACTTTGCTTTAGCTATTTTTAGGTCACATTTGTGATTATGAAGCCTCATATAGGGCTATAGTCAGCAAAAACAACTGATTTAATCAATTGTGATTCTATATAAAAAGATGCATGACCAAAACCTTTTACATGTATAACTGAATTAAAAAAGTATATTTTTATTCACTGAAAATAAAGTTCTTTTTAGAAAAGAAACTTTTCCTTACTTAGGAAAATAAATAAAGATATGTGACTTTAAGTTACTTGGAATTAGAAGGAAAAACACCAGGGAAAGAGGATTGAAGAAGATTTAATGAAAATGCTAGAGCAAAATTATTTTTTTCTGTAGAAAAAAGATAATAAGCCAGAATTTGGGGTCTTAAAAGTAGCAATGAGAGGAGAGAGAGAGAAATGATGGAATCAAACAACATGGAGAAAAGGCAGACCTTAGACTGGCAGAATTGACCAAAGAATTTTAAAAAACCCAAAATATCAAATACAAAGTTGTTTTCTTTGTTATGATATTACTTCCTGCTCTCCATCTAAGCAAGTTTTCTGTAAAGTGTGTCCTTTCAACACATGTGGAATGGGGTTCTTTTTGGTTAAAGTTAAAGACAAAGGGTTGAGGTCCTCATCTGAGCTAGTATAGACCAGACAGGAAAGAACAACTTCGTAACACAAAATCAAGACTAAAAATTCAGTAGAAGTCTTTCTGAAAAAGGAAAATTCCTGAACCTTCCAGGCAATCTTATTCCTGAGAGGTAGAATGAACCAGGCTGACTCTGGGTTACACAAAGTTTGACCTCAAGGTGCACAGCAATCATTTCTATATTACAAGCTGTATGACTTTGATCAAATCACTTTGCCACTTTCAGTCTCAGTTTGTTCACCTACAAAAAAATTGAATAAAAATAAAGCCTACATAAGTGGGTTGCTCTGGGAATTAAATATTATCATTGCAATTGTTGTTATGTTGCCATTACTAGTGAAAGTCTTCTTCTTTTTCTTTCCTTCATCCCTAGAGGGCAGTGATTATTATAATAGTCCTGTTAAAAATAATGAAGATTCATGGGCATGGGGACAAAGAAGAATTGAGGTGGCTATAAATAGAATTAATCTCTTTTTTCCCCCATTCATCCAAAATTCTCCAAAAGTAATCTATATTCAGCGTCTCTTCTTCCTTGCTCCTATTCAGTCCTCAACCCACTTGTCTTTCTGCTACTAGTTACTATTCCTAAAATGCTGCTCACATAAAGGATGTAAATGTGCCAATTGCCAAAATTAATTGATACTGCCCCTCCTTATTTTCATTGTACCTTTTCTGCATTGACACTATTGATCACATGCTCCTTCTTGAAATATTCTACACTCTTCTGTATTCACCTCTCCTGGTTCTCCTCAAGCATATCTATTTCTTTTTGGTTCCCTTCATGAATACCTTTTCTTCCATACACCATCCCTACCGCCACCATTGCCATCTCTGCCACCAAATATTGTTATCTCTTCTACCCGCCCCCCCCCCATGCCCTCCTCTACTTGGGCTGAGAATAAAGAGCACAGCATCCTGTACAGGTAGTTGTGTCGGTTCCCCACAACGACAGCTACAGTCATGTTGAGGACCTTGTTGTCTGGGAGTAGGTCAGGGCTGAATGCAATGGGTGTGGGGTCCTTGCAGCCGCACACACTCCCATAGCCCTTAACTTTGCTGCAGAAGCTCCTGCGACGATGGCTCGGCTCTGGGCCTGCCCAGTGGCACTCTGCCTCTTCATCTGAACCTGGCGGCACATCTGTCTTCCACAGGACTGGAGACGCCCAGGAGGAGAGGGTAGGTGACGTAGAACATTTCTCCCAGTGGATACGACATCCTTTTCATCCCACGAAGGCCCAGGAGTACCTCCGTCCCGGGGAAGGGCCGGTCTGGCGGCCCAGGCTCCTCAGCAGAGCCTTGGCTGTGTCTTTAACGTGGACGGATCCCTCATTCCGCCCGCGCAGACGAGCCCTCCTCTAGGCGTCATGTTGAGAAACAGTCCCAAGGCCTCATCCTCCTGAGGGGAGCCCGTGTCAAACACACTGTTTATCAGCACATGGCTTGTGGCCTCGTTGAGGAGGATGACGTGAATGCTCCGACTCTGCTCCCGGGCCCCGTCCTGCAGCACCGTGGTGCCATCTACTGCCACGTATTGTGTGCGGCAGCTCGAGTACGTCTCCTCGTGCTGGACCTGCCAGGGACGGCCGCCTCTGTGCCTGGGCGCCCCGGGTGGCCCAGAGCCTCGTCATGGCCTTGCTCTGACTCTGGGTCTTCATTGGCTCCGCTGATTGCTCGGCGAGTGTCCAAGATCAACTTAATGTTGACAGTGGCAGTCACCAGCAGGAAAGGCACGGCCCCTGCCTGACGGAATCTCCTCAGGGCCCGCTGGTTTGCGGGGTTTGTGCTCCAGGTAAGATGCCAGCTCCGCTTCCTCCGAGCCCCAAAGGGCTTGACGAGGGGGCTGGGCTTCCAGTTGTCCATGCCGGACTCGGGGGTCCCCGGTGTCCTGGCCAGCCCATGACTTCAGGAATAGCTCAGGGCCCCGCTCCAGCCGCACTGCCGGCCCGGGCACCGCGGCCTCATCCTCCTCTTTGCCGCTCGCGGCCCCCCCCCCCCCAGAAATGTTTTTAAAATTTACTTAACGAGTGCCTTCTGGAATACCATGGAATCCTGGGCATGGCGAGAATTTCCTTTTAGAAATATTTAAATCGTTTCAATTCTAATTACCTCAAACCGTGGCCCTGTAATGCAATATAAAACCTCGCCGGCAGCCATTAGGCTGTGTCAGGTTCCACGCTTGCGGCCACGCTCTTTCCCTCCGAAGGGCCTTCGCACGTGGCTTCACTGTCTAGATAGCTTCTCAGCTCTCAGCTCACGTCTTAAATTTCACTACTTTAAAAATGTCTATTCTCACATGGTACCTTACTGATTTTCTTCTCAGCCATAGTTCACAATTTATAGACATACTTGATTATTTGCTTAATTACCTTCTTCCTCACTATTAGGTCCATTGGATCAGAGCCTCTGTCTGTGTAGTTCACTGAGGTTCACTGTATTGATGACACAGTTTGACTAGTACTTTGTACTTTGCTGAGTGCATAGCAGTTGCTCAAAATTTGTTGAATAAATAAAATCCCTGTGAGGTGGAGACTCAGAAGGAAGAAGCAATGGTAGCTAGAATAATAGAAATTTAAGGCGGGCTTCCCAGGCAAGTTTTGGCACAGGAAAAACTGAAGGTCAATTCTCAGAAATCGAATCCAAGGACAGGATTAAACTAGGACCTGTTTAAGTTTGTCCTTCACAAGTAGACCCGTCTCTGAGAGTGAGTGAGACAGCAAAATGAATATTTGCTTTGAGATTATTCTCCCATGTGAGCTTAGTGAAAGAAATGCCCACATAAACTTGAGATTAGGTGATTATGCATGAAAGCTTTGGGTGTACATCTGCCCAAAAGAACTCAATGGTCTGCTTAGAGAAAAGCATACAGAATTAAGTGTTATAATAACATTTTATATATTAGGCAGCCAGCATTTGGTCATGCAGAGTGTTTCACAGAAATCATCCTAGCCCAAATTAATGAAGAAAGGACAGATTTTTTAATAAATAGTTTTCAAAAACTAGATCATTCTATGGAGAAAAATAAAACTAAATTTCGACCTAATACTACAAAGTTGGATTTCTGGTAGATTAATCCTACAGAGTTAATAGACTGTAATATAGGAGACTATTTTTATCATCTAAGGTTAAGGGAAGATGTCAAAAAACTTCAAAAGTACAAATCATGAGGCCAAAAAATTAATTAATTTGATTATATCAAAGTTGAAGATTTTTAAAAAAATTATGGGGGTCATGAACAAAATTAACAGATAGATATAAGAATCTGTTATTTACAATACCCAAAACTAAAAAGAGACACATATCAACAAAATGTAAGGAACTTTGCAAATAAATAAGAAAAATACAAAAGAAAAAAAAACCACAATGAAATAAAGGCAAGGTAGGAATAGACTATTCACATAAAAAGTACCCAAACAGTTGTCAGATATTTTATTTATCCCCTTTATGGGATATTTAATACCAAGTACAGCTGGGATAAATGAAATATGGTACATATACTACAGAATATGATGCAATAGTTAGGAGCCACAGCCTGGCTGTATACAGCAACATGGGTAGAATTTATGAAACGATGTTGTGTGAAAAACATAGTAATAATATTAACGACTAAAGATCACATGCATATAGTATTTACTATGTTCCAGTTACTGTTCTGAGCTCATAACAATGCTGTGACATATTATATCCACATTTTGCAGTTGGGGAAACTGGAATACATAAGGTCATATAACTAGTGGATGTTCTAGGATTTGGACTCGGGCAATCTGGATGCAGAATTATTGTTTTGAAGTGTGTATGCCTAAGAACTACAGTAAGAACTATAATGGAAAGAAAATTTTTAAAACTATGCACATCAAACTGTGATACATGTTTTTGTAGGCTACATTAATATTAAAAATACCAAATCATATTGGAATGAAAAAATGGAAATAATTAAATACATCAAGAAAGGATTCTTGCACAGTACACCATTGAGTGTTCCAAAATAGAGGTATAGGATTAATTTAACTCCTTGGAAAAATGAGAGTAAGTAAATTTAACTTAAAAGATTTTATACTTAAACAAGGTTTTTCAAGCATTAATATAAGAAAAGGCCAAGAAGCAGTTCCAGCAATAACTCTAGTACCAGCTCTTATACCAGCTACACAGTAGCTGGTATAAGGCGCAGATGCTGATGAATAAAAAAATGTGAGACACAAAGAGAAAAAAATCAGAAAGTGGAAGAGGAATCAAGATAACAAAAGAATATTCTTTTAGCCACTTTGATGAGAAGGAATTGGACTTTTTGTTCTTCTTGTCCTGATGCGCAACACTGAGGAGTTCACAGTTGAGGACTTAAACATTTTACTTACCTTAGTCAGAAGTCAGCTTTCTGTTACTTGGCTAATGAGGAGTACCAAGAGCTGGGTTTTTAAATCTCTTCTGTACCTAACTTAAACCTTTTAACATAAATTCTGTTCTTACTCAATGGCCATAAATTTTATTCAAATAAAGAATTGTTTTCTGTTTGAATTCTTGTAGTATGCCTGATAAAAACATGGGCTTTGATACAAGCCCCCAAATCACAATGATCAGAGAATGAGAAATGTAAAAAAAAAAACCTCACAGAACAAAATAAAATAAATTGGGGAATATTTTTCATTCCACAATTTTATGTAATGCAACTGGAGATTAGGCAGTGGGAACAACCTGTGTCAGAGCTGGAGCCAGTGAAATGCAAGGCAAATGACAGGGCTGAAAAGAGAGCATGACCTGTTTCTTGTTTGGAGGTGCCCATGGTTGCTGGTGACTCTTAGAAGCAGAGGTAGGTTATTAGATTAAATATAGAGAGTAGCAAGTAAGCTACCTTATAAAGAAAATAACTGTCCTCAGCATTTTTCTTATTAGTCACCTGAATCACCTTTTGCTTTCTTCCAAAAGAACTGAGGGTCTTTTGGAACTGCTTTCTTCCACCTTAAGGTAAGTTAAAATTTTTGGTCTGGTAAAATTTTTTAAAAATCTTCATACAACAGGTGATAAGAAGGTAAAGGAATCTTAATTTTTCCTCTGTTTTTTTCAACTCTCTTCTTGTTATTTCTAATATGGGTACCAGCTAATGAATGGTGGATGGGTCTGAGGAAGCTATGCAATCTATATATCTATGGTGGAAATTAGTATAGGAAACACTTCTCACACACTCTGCATTCTTGAAATAATCATGCTATTGCTGTTTTAAATATACAACCTATGCTCTTTTGCTTTTCTGTCTCTGCTCATCATTTTCTACTCCTATAAGTCTCCCTGTCTATCTCTACCTTATAAAATTTATTCTTTTCTTTGAAGCTGCCTCCAGACACCACTACCTTGACTATAGTTTTCCAAATCTGTTCAACCCAAATTAAGCTTTACCACCTCTGAGTTTCTATAGCACTGTGTTTTAATTCTGTTCTGTCACCTGTCACTTCTTCCTAGGGCTATAGTAATCTGTGTATACATGTTTTGCTCCCCTGTCTTGTTCATCTTTGCTTTCTTTATAGTGAATGTTTGCACAGGGTAGGTTCTCAATGAGTGAATATTGAACTGAATTGTAGTGTTTCAAACATAGTGTAGTTTTTTAGCAAGCTAAATCTAATGGTCCTATATAGGGTGAATTGGAGACTGGGAGGTCACAGTTAGGAAAATGTATTTGTTTACAAATACATTGTGATCTTAAGGCATGAAGCAATAAGGGTCCAGAAGGACAGTGGCTGTGTACAGGAGAGAAAATGGTGATTTGTAGGGAGCTACTGGAGGGAAAATGCCAGATTGTTATGGATGATGATGATGGTGATGATGGTAGCAATGAAGATGATAGCTTATATTGTATAGTGGTTTACAGTTTATGTAGATGATTTCAGAGTTATGTATGTCGATTTGACTCCTGGGAATCAAGTGAAGTGATGTGATAAATAATTACGTGTTAAAGTGATGCATGGCATTTTTGTATTTTTCCGGGAAAGGCTTGTTGGCGTCAAAGTTGGAAAAGACATATAGCACAGAATGTGTTGACAACTTAGAATTCAGGTTAATCATGGCAATTTAAGAGTTGCTGCACTTCTCTTGCTCATCAGGGGGTAGTCAGAAGATTTATCCAAGGAACAGTCTTAGAAATCCGTTAAAACAAGTCCCTAATAATGAACTTCAAATATCAGTGTTATTTTTAGCAGACATTTATTTAACTCCTATGGATTTTGTGGGAGCTGTATTATCCCTCCTGAGGAATGGAAACAGAGCAATAGTTCCTCCCACCTGGGGAGACATTGGCTTCCTGCTTGTTATATATTTGTGCAAAGACTAAAGTGAATGTCTTTGTCAGACATTCAGAGGGCAAAGGACACAGGAAGTTTTTAAGAGAATGCTATTGGGTCACTTACATTTGTATCATAGGAATGCAGAACTATAAAGAAAGCTGACTGCAGAAATCTTAGGAACCAGGGTACTCTTATTATTATAGAATTATATATTTTGGAGTGTGCTGACAAATGTCTCTCTCTCCTTTTAATTAAATTGATTGGAATACACAGCACCACATGCTTAACTGGTGCCTGCTTAAGTGTTTTCTATCACCAGCTAAAAAACGCGGAGATTTAATGTGTGTACACCTTTAATTGAACTAGTTATATTTTTTATTTTTCTCTTCAATTTTCACTTCTGGAAAGGGCTTGAACTTTGTCCTGTTGTGGGACAGAGAAGAATTATATTATTTTGATTTATACGTTGGTGCTAGCCACCCTCTGGGTCCCACTTTCCTCTTTATGACCAGCAGCAAAAGGGAGTAAAAGAAATTGTTAGAAGATTAGGTCTAAAGCTGGATCCTGGGAGGAGTAAATCCTATTTCATAGTGGAAACACAAGACAACGATTTGGTCTGGGCCTGAAAGGAGACTGCAAGATTCCACTGAGTATGAGAAGGAGGTAGAGTGACAGAACTCTCTAGGTAGAGTTAGTCCTCTTGGTAGGTCAGGGCTCATTGCCTTTCCTCAAGTGATGTTAACTGGGTACAAGCAAGACCCCAGGAAGTATAAACCTGATGTAGATGAGACAAAAGTGGTCTCCTTGATTAGGTACAAGCAGAAAATAAGGTCCTATTTATGCAGCATCAACTCCAGTACCAAGACCTGGTGTGAATAGAGCTGCTGGTGTAGGACGAATAGTAACGGGTGTTGGATAGGGAGCATTCAGTAGCAACAATTGGGAAAGAATTGGGATTTAACAGGGAATAAATAGATTGTAGCTAGTTAAAAGGAAAAATTGAGCTTTGTTCTGTTATTGTGGGATTGGCAGAAAACTGATAATAGGATTGGTAGAAGGCAGTCCTTGAAGTAACATTTCAGAATGTCTATATGGGAAGCAGCCCCTTTTATAGTTCTTTTAATGGGATATCATAAAAAGGGATCTGCTGAAAAGGTCACCTGGGCATGAAATATTTATTTTCTAAAAAGAAAACACATTGTATTCACCCTTTACCCAATGGTTGTGACTTTTAGGAAAAGAGACACAGAGGTGAGGGAGGAATATATTTGTCCCAGGTATGGCATGGCTCACATCCATAAAACCAGAAGGAAAACAAAGGTTCAAAGACTGTTGACTGATTTGTGTGGCATGTTAGCAAAGGGCCCAAGGCAAACTGAAAGGGGACTCAGAAATCTTTGATATCTACAATGATTCTGGGACCTTTCAAATATGTGCCCTTTAGAACCCCTTATTGGATTATTGTAGTTTGCTGACCAATATGGTATGAGAGTTCATTCTCTTCCACATATTTGTTTCAGTTGTTCTGTTTCTGATAACCATGACCCCAGGGGTGACCACAAATGGAATTTTATACTTAGAAAAATAAATAATGGAAAATACTGAGCACAAGAATGGAAGTAATACATATTGAGCAAAGTGAAATTGAATCTTTCTTTAGAAAGGGAACAGAAATTAAAGAACCATCTAAAAATAAAGTACAATGAAATCTATTTCCAAGACTGCAACTGAACTTTGTATTTATTCTTCCAAAAACATTTGTATTACAGAATTGTATAAACCCCACATCTATTAATCCAAAAGTCCGAAAATTTTTATTGAGACAAAGCTTCAGTTTCAACAAATGGTCATATTAACAATCTGCTTAATTTGAGGGGAATGAAATTACATGATTTGCACAATGATTTTTATCTATAAATAATTTTATTGGAACATTGTAATTTATTATAATATCTATTATACATTAAATGAGGTGGGAACTTTTAAAGTAAATGAATTAGAAACTATCTGTTAGAAAGAATAAATCAGGAGACTAACATTTATTGCATGTTACTTTATACTAGCCATTATGCCAATTTACTTATATATATACTCTTGTTTCAATTTCAAAGAAACCCTAAAATATATAATTCTTGACCATTCTGGAGATGAGGAAACTAAGGTATAAACAGGTTGAGAACTTGCTTAAATGAAAGAGTCTACTTTTTTTTTTTTAATCTTGACGATGGCAACAGCAGGACGACAACCACCAAATATAAAAAAAATGATGGAATTTAAAGAATCACCACTTTACAACCATAATAGTAACATTTAATTCAGCAAGAATAATTAATAGCTTCTGGGGATGGGGAATTTTAATGATTAACATATATTTACATTGTCACAAAATATATTCATGCCCTGCATAATGATGTTTGGGTCAACACTGGACCTCACATATGGTGGTGGTCCCATAGGATTATCATACTGTATTTGTCCTGTACTTTTTCTATGTTTAAATATGTTTAGGTACAGAAATATTTACCATTGTGTTACAGTTGCCTGCAGTATTAAATACAGTAACATTCTGTATCGATTTGTAGCCTATATAGTCTAGGTGTATAGTGGGCAATATCATCAAGGTTTGGGTAAGTATAATCTATGAAGTTCACACAACAATAAAATCACCTAGCGATACATTTCTCAGAATGTATCCCTGTTGTTAAGTGATTCATGACTATATCTTCCCACAAACTATTTATTAATACTAACAAAAAAGAAAAAAAAAATAGTAACTATGTGTTGCAGAAAACAGACAATAGCCAACAAATGATCAAAATTAGCATTCCTAATAAGGAGCAGTGGATATTATATACCACTGAATGAGATACACTGAAAAGGTCATAGCATCATGTTGTGTTATTCCAGCCAAGACGTATAATTGTGAAGAAAAAACCAGAAAATACACAGTGAGGGATATTCTATATGGTAACTGGTCATAGTCTTCAAAATTGTCAATGTCATGAAAGACAAAGAATAAAGAAGATACAGAACATTGATCTGGGCAAGGACTTCCTGAGTAATACTCCCAAAGCGCAGGCAACCAAAACAAAATTTGACACATGGAATCACATCAAGCTAAAAAGCTTCCACACAGCAAAGGAAACAATCAACAACGTGAAGAGACAACCCACAGAATGGGAAAAAATATTTGCAAGCTACCCATCTGACAAGGGATTAATAACTAGAATATATAAGGAGCTCCAAAAACTCAGTAGGAAAAAATCAGATAGTCTGATTAAAAAATGGGCAAAGGATCTGAATAGACATTTCTCAAAATTAGACATACAAATGGCCAATAGGTATATGAAAAAATGTTCAACATCAGTAGTCATCAGAGAAATGCAAATCAAACTACAATGACAGAATATTTCACCCCACTTAAAATGGCTTTTATCAAAAAGACAGGCAGTAACATGCTGGCAAGGATGTGGAGAAAGGGGAACCCTTGTATACTGTTGGTGGGAATGTAAATTAGTGCAACCACTATGGAAAACAGTGTGGAGGTTCCTCAAAAAACTAAAAATAGAACTACTATATGACCCAGCAATCCCACTGCTGAGTATACATCCAAAGGAAGGGAAATCAGTACATCAAAAAGATATCTGCACTCCCTTGTTTATTGCAAGCCTATTCACAATGACCAAGATATGAAATAAACTTAAGCGTCCACCAAGAGATGAATGGATAAAGAAATTGTTGTACATACACACAAAATGGAATATTATATAGCCAGAAAAAAGAATGAAATCCCACTATTTGCAACAACATGGATCAAACTGGAAAATGTTACGTTAAGTGAAATAAGCAAGGCACAGAAAGACAAATCTTGCATGTTCTCACTCATATGTGGGAGCTAATTATTAAAAACAATGGATCTCATGGAGGCAGAGAGTAGAACAACAGTTACCAGAGGTTGGGAAGGGATAGGGATAAAGCAGGGATGGCTAATGGGTACAAAAATATAGTTAGATAATTAGATAGAATGAATAACATTTGATAGCACAACAAAGTGACTATAATCAACAATAAGTTAGGGTATACTTTAAAATAACTTAAAAAGTGGAATTGAAATGTTCCTAACACAAAGAAATATTAAGTACCTGAGATGATGGATACACCAATTACTCTGATTGATTAATTCACATTGCCTATATCAAAACATCACATGTACCCTATAAAAATATACAACTAGTATTAGGTAGATAGCTAGGATCTCTGGCTTTTCTGGGGACAAGGGTGCCCTGCCTTGGTTCTTCCTCAAGCAACTGCCCCAGCTGGAAAGAAGAATAAGGGCAGACACTCTGTTTTGGTGTTGCTCCACCCTTAATCCTATTCCAAGCAACTGCTACAGCTGGGGAAGGAGGGAATGCTTTACCAATCTGGGAGTTCCCCAGCCTAGGCATAATAGGATTTAGAAAGTGACTTAGAGTAACCTAAGGCTAATTATTATATCATTAGCTTAAATCTACATTGTGATTCATTCTCTCCTGGTAGGGCTTTCAGAGAAGGATCTTGCATACACAGATACAACCTTGAGAACACCTATAAATCATGTGGTAACATCCCACACCTCCTGAGAGCTCTTCCCCTGACCAGGCCAATAAAAGGAAACAACTGGAGAATTCCTAGAGAGAGAGAGAGAGTCAGTTAGTCAGTAAGTCAGTGAGTCAGTCTGTTAGTCTTTCTCTCTCCATTTGTGGAGACAGACCTGTTTCATTTTATAATAAAAAGCCACTCATGTGAAACTGCTTCATGCTTATGGTCA